>BGPT01001325.1:161085-172283 GCA_003297045.1 Symbiodinium sp. clade C Y103
CTGCAGCCAGATCGCCAAACACCATAGTCTGATGCAGGTAAATTATCTCGAGGTTGACTAGGTGTTTCAGCACAGTTACATCACCTGACACCTTGGTCTCGTCGAGCCACAGCTTCCGAAGCTTGCTCAAGTTCTGCAATGCAGCTATATCTCCTGATACCNTGTTTCAGCACAGTTACATCACCTGACACCTTGGTCTCGTCGAGCCACAGCTTCCGAAGCTTGCTCAAGTTCTGCAATGCAGCTATATCTCCTGATACCTGGCTATACTCAAGATGGATCACTATAAGGTCACTCATGTTCTGCAGGAATTCAAGATTTCCCTCGGCATGCGAGGAGGAAATGCCAATGACTGTGCAGCCGTTGCACCTGACCCCATACCAGAAGCACGGATTTCCTTCTCCACGTAGCCCAAGGCCTTGAAGTTGCTGGGTCACTTCTGCCTCATTGCTGCAGGGCGCAGGCGTCGCAACCTGAGTCAAACGGTAGCTTTTGCGGCTGGAAACGCCATGTCAATTCACATCAACCAGTGTTGACAGCTGGCACCGGTATTTTCAGACATGCAGCCAAGGATTTTCCCAATGAATACACCTGGAAGGTTCGTAGGTAGTCAAATTGCCCAAAAAGTTATTTGCCAAGACTACTTGCAACTCTTGCAGCGGCAGACTGGAAAGTGCACATGTGCACCAATCCATGTCATTTCATGTCATTTCTAGCTTCTGAAGCTAGTTTCTGAGACGTGGCTTCTGAATCTGAAGTAGTTTCTGAGACTATATTTGTATGCATTGGTTCATCCATGTCATCCATCATGCCAAATATTCCAGTGGCAATCCTAAGTCACCAATCAGCTGGCGAAGCGACTCTCTCACCAGTCTCCCCCTGCTTCTCATCTTCGAGAAGGAGCCGAGAGCTCGTAGCCTGCCCATCCTCGAGGCTGAGCCGGGGTGAATTGCAACCGGTCAAGGTTCATTTGAACTGCATTTCTCTACCGAAATTTGACTGTCACATCATGGCAGAATGCTGTTTCAACATCAAAAATACCTCAAGTTCAACCCTGTCTGCCTGCCAATTGCAAGGTGCATCCATGTACCCTTCAAGTCCCACTCAAGTCCCTATGCTTGAAACAACCCACCAAGGGTCGAGGAGCTGCCCGAGTCACCCTTCCCCCTGCGCTTGCTGCCCAAGATTCTTCCAAATCCTCAATCGACGGCCGAACTGCAGCAGTGAACAGCGAAAGCCATGCATGTATGAAAAATACCCATCTGACTTGTAACATGTATTTAGCTGACAAGGACTTGAGCCAGTCTGAGGATGAAGAGTGAGAGCATATTGTGGATTCTTGGTTCAACACCTGCTTGTTCAGGCTCATCTCCTAGCTTCTGTGTTGCAAGGCCATGCAGAATAGGATAGAGTAGGCATAGGAGCTTGCAACCATTGCTGTCAAAATTGGTCGTGCCATGTCAAGTTTGCAGCCTACCAAGAAATTTGAAGAGTACGGTTTCTATTCAGTTGCCCAACTCATACTTGAAAAATGATTCATGCAGTCTCAACACAAACATCACCTTTGTCACAGCCATCCGCAAGGAGAAACGACGCATCGACCTGCTGGCCAAGGCTGCTGCAGAATAGTGCCGTACAAAAACCAGGGGGTTCGATCGGTGGTTTTGTGTAGTAGGGTGAAGGGATCCATGGGGATGCAAATATATAGTGTACATGTGTATATATATATAGAGAGAGAGAGAGATGTATATATATATATATAATACATATGTATACATATATATATATGTATGAATGTATACATGTATATATATATATACAGAGATGTATATATAGTTTTATACATATGTATAATATTTACATATATATATATATAATGGGATAGACAACCAACAACATAACATATGGGTGCAGCTAAAATGGGCAACTTGCTTCCAACTTCTGGCAGTTTAATTGGGAACACAATGACACATGAAAAGGTATAGCATGAGCCATCGAAATTTGGGAGTTCCAAAATTTGAGACAACCCGACAGCAATACAGGGAACCAGGCATGGTATCATGTCAACCTCGGATTCAACATGGTAGTTCCCAAATGAAACATCCCAAGGGGATACTAATGCGGCTTGACATAGAGCAAGAATCACTCTTGTTTCCTCAAGAAACCCCTCCAGTTCAAGGCGTATGGATAATGTGAATGGGTTTCAACCAAGGCGTATGGAATGAGATCAACGCAGAAGACAATAAGCGTGTATGTAGCAAAGGGCATCAACAAACAACCATCAAAATGTGGGGATGTCAACCAATCAAGAGACGAATTTCCACGAACCATAGAGACATTGCGCCAGCGCTCTGCGCCTTTTCGACCCAAAAAAAAGCTCGGCATCCCTTGAGGAGCCAGGCCACTGGAGGCGATGGAGAGTCGAGGTATAAAGGGAGTGCAAAAAAAGGAGTTACTTATGGAACATACGTCTCTGGAATATGTATAAGTCCCTGGTATATTCTGTGTGTATATATATATATATGATTTGGACATCACTCTGAGGTTTGGAAAAGAGGGAAAATGTACTCACTTGGGCCTTACAAAGTCTCACACTCTTAATGAAGCGGAACAGCACCTCTGTCCACCAGTGGCAGGTCATTTGCAGATCACCGGCCTGCTTCGCAGACCGGGATGTTCTTCCATCTACCAGTGCAGCGAAGGAACTGCACTGCCGAAGAATCTTCTGAATGCTCCGTCGTTATCTCAAAAAGAACCGCAGTGCCAGATGCAACTGTCCAGGTTTGTCAAGGCTTCTCCATTAAAATCCATCCCGCAACAAAAATGACAGATCCGCCGGGTCCCAGGCTCAAAAGTGGAATCTGCCCAAAAATAATCCACATGTTATTGAAAGCTGGGCAGCTTAAAGAGTGGTTTAAAGGTCTGACCCATACCTATCTGTCAGGGATGCAGAACCCAAACTATCAGTCGGCTCACTGCCACAGGTGGGCGGACAGGTGCATCCTGGCGGTCAAAAGGAGCACAAACGAACTTCAAGATGCATCTCAGGTACAAAAAGTCCATTGCAAGCATATTACAGAGCAATATTTTAGAAAATATATATATATATATATATGAATACATATATATATATATATACATACATACATATACATATGTGGACGATTACCTGCTCATATACTAAGTGTAGTTAGGTGCCTAATGCAAGGTTACCTATTCAGAAAACTGGTCTTGACTTGGAAATGATGTGAAATGGAGAAATATCTGCCAATAAGAGGGGTCAGTTGCGAAACCCTTACCAAGACTGTGGATGATGTTTTTCAAAGTCTTCCTATGTTTCCTTTGTTTTTGCTGCTCCGACCAAGATTTGGGCTAATTGTTTACGTCTTTTATATTTGTTTCTTTTTTTCCCTGCAATTGTCCTTTCATTGTTCCTGCTCCGACCAAAATTTTAGTTATGTTCACTTTTTCTACCTTTACTTATTTGTTTCTATTTGTTATTTTCATTTATGTGTACAGTATCTATTTGCTTTACTTGTATTTGTTTGTTTTCATCGGGCGGTAGCTCCCATTAAGCTCCCTTCGAATAGGCCTCCACTTCAAAAGACTTAAATACCAATGAACATTGCTAGATATCATGAGGTTTTCCACATAATCTCGTTTTTAGTCCCAGTGTTCATCCACAATCCGATCATCCCAGAATGAAAATATGGGAATAACAACAGATGTATAATTCTGGATGATGGGCTAAATGAGACATCCAATTCTTCGAATAGGATTACGGTGAAATATGTATCCTGTAATGAAAGTATCCCATCAATATACCCAAGAGAACCATATTGCGCCAAATTACCAATATCTTACCCCGAAATATAGTAGACATGTGGTTCACTCAGGTTTTCTCTTTACTATTGGGTGTACCTGATCTGCCCTGGTTTACCCCCTTCATGTTCAACCCCGAAGCTAGAATTCAAGTCTTAAGTTCTCAGTTCCATGATCCAGCCCCTGGAAATCAAAACCTATTTTTTTGTGGCATTGAAGCAGGAAAATGATCAAACTAAACAGGGAATTTTCCATTGCCATGCTTCATTGCCAAAGGGTAAGCCAGATTTTAAAAAAATGCTGCTTTCTGTTGGTTCAATCCCCATGTTTGACTACCAAAGAGCCCCTCATCCCCAGATCCAGTTGTCCCATAACCTCCAGTCAACTAACATAGAGATGGAAAATCCACCATGAAAGTAATCATTTCCGAACGGGAAACAACCATGAATTTCCATAGGCTTTTGTATGTTTACTGGAGTGTACTCCTATCCCAAATACAAAGCACCAATTTCCCACACCTTGTATGTTTACTGGAGGATAATCCAAGCCCAAAGATTATCATCATTGCCTCAATGATATCCTTATAAATCCGTACCATTGTTGGTTAAACCTCTGGTAAGCAGTTCCATGGCTTCCTGGCTTCCTGGAAATTCCACCGTTTCCTAGAAGAATAATTTAGTTCGTGGATTTCCCAGCTTGCCATGTTTGATGACACTGGAGGGTAAATAACTCATATCCCATTTATCATCCCAATGGGAAACATCCATTTGCAATACCTTAGATAGATTCATATCCAGTAACACCCAGTAATATCCACTAATCTCCCATCATTATCCCATTATTATCCAATCATAAAACCATGATTTTCAACCATCATACAACCATCTAAAATCCTACCCTTGTTGGTTAAACCTCCCTATCCCAGGGACTCTCATCCCCCAGCGTCCTGAGATCTCGCGAGTTCATGGCCAACAGCTCCGCTGACGCGTCCCTCTCCCGACGGCCACTGCGCTCGGAGCTGTTGCGGCCGGCGGAGCTGCTGCGGCGTTGCAGCTGCCGCTGCCAACCCATGCCTTTCGCAGGGAAACCATGGAATTTCTGTTTGAAAAATGGGGGAAATGTCCAAAAGAGCCATGGGAAACTGTGGCACATGTGGCTCAACAATGGTTGAAAGCGGAGTTTTGATGAAAAGAATGTGTGACATTTGGGGAAAAAAATCAACAAGGGATACAACCACTGGGTAGCTGTCCAAAAAATGCTGGGTGCATGTCACATGTCCATTTTCATCATGAGGAGATATGATCCAATGTTTGGGCATGCCTCAAGGACACGAAACCAATTGGTCTCCCACTGCCATATAGCGAGCGTGCCAGTGCTATTCGTGCACCAACAATAGGATACTCACATTGCAAAAGGTGTCACACTTCCATCTCGGCACGTGACCTAATACGTAATTCCAAGTCAGGAGCAAAACCTACATATCCCAATCGATATTGTTCGTTGTATTGTTGGTTGTATATTTGCGTATTGTTGAACCCAAATATCATTGATCACATCAAGTTAGTTGTGCATATGCGGTTACCGGTCAAAATCCTGATACCCTAGGTGCAATAGAATAGCTGGAGTAGCTGGATGGTTCTTCCCCCAGTCATAATATGGTAATCTGATAGGTAACAGGTGACTTGACCAATCCCCATATTCCCATCCCAAGTATCATTGATCATATCAAGTTGGTTATACTTTTTGATATTACCATCCCAAGTCGACCATGCCTTTAAAGACGCAACTCTTTCGCAGTCGCTCCGCCGTGTCCCGCGAGAGTTGGGCCATGATCTGTCCCACCACCGACTCGGGCAACATTTCAATGTCTCTCCTCAGTAGATAGTTAGAATTTATGGTTTGTAACTCCAATTTCACTAGGATTTATGAACTCCAATTTCACTAGGATTTATGGTCTACAACTCCTATTTCACGCAGATTTATGGCAATTATAACTATAGTGAATGGGGTTACAGTAAACCTATAGACTCTAGACAATGAACCTACACATAATTGCGATTTGTAACTCTAGACAATTGTAGCTATGGCAATTTCGCTCAGATTTATGGCAATGGTAAGTATAGTGAATGGGGTTTAAGAACCAATGCGCACAGGTTGACAACAGCACAATAGAAATGCTTCACTCGTTGATTTTGTGCTTGTGATCTTTGAAAGACAAATTTGGTCATCCTGATCGCTTGAAAACTTCTGAATCCGGGCCTGTCCAGGCACCACATCTATGTGCCTGAGTTATACAACTGGATTTGTGATCATTTATCTACATAATTATGTATATAATATATGTATATATATACATATATATATATATATACATATATATATATATACATATATATATATACATATATATATATATATAGTTGTCTATTTACGTCTTTATAATGTTTTTGCGGGGGTGTTTTGTTGTATAATTATCTGACCAGTGTTCCAACTCTTCCACAACCAAGCTACGCACGCGCTGAGAGTACCTCGCAGTTCTTGGTCACCACTTTGGCCGAAAACGGCATCTTCAGTTCCGGCCCAAAGGTGCCAAACATCTGCCCCGTTTCCAGCGTTGCCAACACATCCACCGCACCGGGACCTAAACCTCGACCGTGACGGAAGAGTTGGATGGTGCCACTGAGGACGACGTACATCACACGCTCTTCAGAAACCCCCTGGCGCAGAAGGAGGGTGCCCTGCGGGTGCCGTTCTTGGTGGAAGCAGTTCCCGGAACTGTGCCCAGCAACTTTCTTCACGTCCTGGTGAGCAAGAGAGACAACTCCGAAGTTCATGAAAGCGAATACCCTCTGGTGTCAGCAAACATGGCTAGCTGGGAAATCCACTATAAAATGGAGGTTTGAATGGGAAATCAACTACAGTATATATATATATATAAATGGGAAATTGTCTGTTGCCACTTTTGATTACCGGCGGGTCTATTTTTTGGCCCATGAAAGGGATAGACTGTCAGGCATGTAGGGCATACAGGCACACAAGAGTCATGTGGGAGCCCCGAGAAAGGATCCTCTAACATAGCAAAATCATGCAAAATGCAGGAAGGCCCAATGTCGCTGGGGCACGCGCCCAAATGAGCACTAAAACATGTTAAAGCAGCACTAACTTTCATGTGTATGAGCAGCACGAACAAAAAGGTCAGAGTTTCTTGGTTTTGCCATGTTTTTGTTTACCATGTTTTTACCATGTGTTTTGCCATGTGTTTTGCCATGTTTGTACCATATTTTACTCTCTTTGACCTTGGAAAACATCATCACCCAGCCACCTCAGCAGCGCAAACAGCCGTTATGCCATTACGCCCAGCCGAGTCCTTCATGCCAGGCAAACAGGACACCAGAAATTCCCGCTTTTGCATTTCCAATTCTTTCACCTCCCAACGGCTTCAGGGAGAGGCTTGTCCCAGTGTTGGTGTAGCTGGGCAAGGCGGAAATCGAACCAGGAACCCACAGGCGCCCGAAAAACTGCCATTGGTTTTCCAAATGACGTTTCGATTCCAACTTATCTTGCAGGGTGCAACCGATCATTGCCCATGTATTCCAGTGACGGTCGGACATCTCCGGCGAAAATAATCTTCCCAAGCAGCCCAGCTGAAGAAAAGGGAAGGTTTCATACCAACAAGCACCAACATCAGTGGCTTACCCTCTGGTAATTCAACACGGCTATGGAAAATCAACATCTTTCATAGGTAATCATGGTAAATCATCCATAAATGGGCCCTTTTCCATAGCAAACTCTTGAATCACCAGAGGGTAGGTCCCTAATTTTGATCAGTTCAAATCCCCTTGGTGTTTTGTCCCATTTTTATGGGGTCAAGGGTGAACTCCCCTTTTAAAGGAATGGATGATATACTCACTTGCCACTCATCCATTGATCCACTTTGGGTTGATGATAAAATCGCCACTGTCGGTCAAATCACGATTTTCCTCGATTGAATGCCCAATTCTTGATGGTGAGATCTCGCTTTTGTCGTGCTGATCCCCCCATTCGTGGCAGTTATATACATCCCATTCCTCATCAGCTTGCTTCACCCCATATATCCCCATTTAATTCCCCACCTACAGGTCAGTAAACCCATGGATCCAGTTTGGATTGATGATGGAAAATGGACATGTCGAGCTACCAATTATGTTGTGTGTTGGTCAAAATGATCTTTGTGAAATGCCCCACTTCTATTCGTGGTGAAACTCCTCATCTGTTGAAATCCCCAGTCTATATTCCAGGGATGGTCTCATGAGTATGTGACCAATCCCCGGGGAAGTGCTGTGCTGAAAAATTATGATCATACTCAAGTTGGTGAAAATCCATGAAAATCCAACCTTTGGTTGGTTAAAATCTCTTTTTATGTTGGACAAACCCTCCAATGTTCGTGCAATTCTTGCGATGTTTGATCTGTTTGGTGAAGCCAGCTGATTCACCATTGATTGCTTTAGAAAACCAAGTACCCTCTGGTTGTCATAGCTGGGAAAGCCCCTTGAAATGGGGATTTTTATGGGAAATTCATCCATAAATGGTGGATTTGCTAGTGCCACGGTTGATTACCAGAGGGTACAGGTGCTACTCCTGGGGTTTGATTCTTAGTAAACTGAAATCAGGTGACGTATGTTATGTCGATCAATGTTATGAGTAATTTGGGATGGATCATGTAAATCCCCATTGTTTGTTCGTGAATCCCCCCATATTTCATCAAGATCATCCCCATTAATCATTAATCCTCATGAATCCCTATTTTCTATTGGCAAAATGCCCCATTGGCGATCCTTTTTAAATGCCCAATTGCCATAGATTACGTCGCATGATGACCCCATCAAACACCCAATCACCGATGATTCATATCTCATTAATCCATTTACCACCCCTAAACTCAATCCCGCACAACGGTGGTTAATTGCTAAATCTTGCTGTTAATCCCCTGAATGGTGATTAATCACCCCGTAGATTCACCAATAAATGGATTCCCATTGATAGTTGAGATGTTCCATATGTTCCATTGCCATGTGCAATTACCAGGTTAGAGTATCCATGATATAAATGGATTTCAAATGGCTTCCAAGTTTACTATGACCATTTTGGATTGATTTAGAGAAAGACGGCTGAATTTCAGTATACATACCCATATACTATTGGTTCAAATCGTTATATGGATTCCATTGGCTTCCAATGTTGTACAACTTTCAATCCCTATAAATCCCTGTAAATTCTTTCAAATCATAAAATCATGCGTCAAAATCCCTCAAATCCTTGGAAATCCCTATGAAAATCGCTGGCTTCGGCCAAGCGACATATTTCTTCACCTCTTCGAATCCCTCGGCTGAGACGAAGAGCAGCTCCGACTCGTCCAGACATCGCGCCGTGGCCTTGCGCGGCACCGCGCCGCCGTCCATCAGCGCCAGCTCGCCAAAGACCTCCCCAGTGCCGCTCCTGGACTCAGAAGTCCCTGGTCGAGGATTAGTTCGTCACTTCATACGGATCTAAAAACCACCTAAATATGGGGATATAAGTGATATAACACGCTATAACTGATGGTTTTCGGGGAAATTCAAGCAGAAAATATGTGCATTTGCGTTCTTTTCTCCGGGTTACTGGATGTTTACCATCCAAAAAATGCAGATGTGAACAGCAACACGGGTCATTTTACCACCAAAAGCTTGGCAACCATCATCGTTTGGGATGTTGTTGCAACCAAATAGAAGTTTTGACCGACCAACAATAGGTTTAAGAATCATTTGCACTTTACCACCTAAAATTGGGATCTGCCCATATATATATATATACATATATATATATATATACATATATATATATATACGTGGAAGTTCACTAGATTGATCGAAGGGATTCGTGTGTACGGGAAACCTATGCATTTGTTCAACAGAAAGAACCAGTTTCGGGCACAAATTCAATCCCGGTGGACTGGCAACTGAAGCGTCCCAACAAGTTGGACCTATGGCCCATACCCATATGAAAGTCTTAAACCATATTTATACTATCTCTCTATCTATCTATCTATCTATCTATCTATCTATCTATCTATCTATCTATCTATCTATCTATATATATATGATATATGTTTATATATGATATATGTTTATATATGTCAATGATATGATTCAATTTCATGATTCTATGGAAAGCACTCTCAAAACCATCCAGTCAAGAATTGAAATCACCCAAAGCCCAGGCACTTCTTCACACACTGCCCGTAGTCCGAGACTTTGGAGAAGGTGCTAAAACCTCTCAAGAGGCTCTGAAGTGGGATAAGTTCTTTTCGTGGACGCTCCATGAACAAGATGGTGCCAGAGGGTCCCGAAGAATCGAATTGCCGGTTGGATTCATATGCACAGTATTCATGACATGTTATGATAATCCTCAAAAAACAATGGGGCCGGACGTATACCAATCGATTCACAGCGGTCTGCTCTGGCAACTGCTCACGTGACTCCTTGTGCCCATTGACCCCATTGACCCCCATTGAGCCCATTGACCCCAGTGCCATCGTCACCATCCCATGGCCTTCATAGGTGTGTACTCGTCGTGCCGCTTCAGGGATGGTTTCGTTCATCTCCGTGGGCGGTTGCCGAGGAGTGTTGCTGTTCCCACCTGCATAGAAGCCCACTTTGCCGCTCACGATGATGTAACATCCCTTGGCAGGATCCCCTTGGCGAAAGAGCACAGCACCATTGGGCACGTTCAGAAATTTCGCATGTTTCGGCAAGGTCTCAAGCACAGCCGCATCCAGGTCTTTGAAGAAACGCGAGTCTTTCAAGACGTTCACCATCCGCTCAGAAGTGAAGGCGTCATCACTCATGGTCTCTTCGATGGCAAAAGGATTCTTGTGGATGGAAGGCAGCTGTGTTCCTAGCGCTGCCTGGGTGCGTATGGTGCTGGGGTCCATGATAGGATTTGTTGGGCCTTAAATCTACTCACAGCTACATGTATGTGGATACATGCAGCAGTACCAAAAGGAAGAGAGAGCGAGATATATATATATATATACATATATAGATATAGATATATATATATATATGGGTGTTTCCTAAAATGGGGGTACCCACAAATCATCCATTTTTGTTTGGGATTTTCCGTATTTTCCATTATAAAGCATCCAGCTATTGGGGTATCTCCATTTATGGAAACCACCATATATAGACGATGTATACCTTGAACCCAAATGATCCTTGCCGTAAAGGTTTTGACCCATAAAATGGAGGGTTAGGCGTATACCTGCAACCTCGTAGGTTGCAAAATTTCTGTCCTCATCAGAAATGACAAAAATTTGTGTCACGTTCATGGGAAAATGTCCCTTTCATGAAGAATTGTCA
>BGPT01001326.1:3425-63851 GCA_003297045.1 Symbiodinium sp. clade C Y103
ATCAAGTGAATTGCTAATCAAGTGAATTGCTAATCAAGTGAATTGCTAATCAAGTGAATTGCTAATCAAGTGAATTGCTAATCAAGTGAATTGCTAATCGAGTGAATTGCTAATCAAGTGAATTGCTAATCAAGTGAATTGCTAATCAAGTGAATTGCTAATCAAGTGAATTGCTAATCAAGTGAATTGCTAATCAAGTGAATTGTTATTGTGGTGAAACTTAATCGAATAAAAGTCATTCGTAACTCGGAAGATTGCTTCCCAACTTCCTTTGATTAAGTGAGTAATTGTAGCAAATCTACCACCGATTGCCCTGCAAGCCTTGGGATGGGCCAAGAACTGTCTGCCTAGCTCTGCAAAGTCCGGGCCACAAGCTCCCCCAATCGCACCGACATCCATGGCCACAGGCGGCTCCGCACCATTTAGCAAGACCATGGCCACTGGGCATGAGATCCACCTCTGCTGAAGTGGTGCACAGTCATCCCGCAAATCTCAAAGAAATGGAATGGCAAATGCACAATTGGTCTCTCTTTGCCTCGCCCTTTGTCTCTCTCTCTCTCTCTCTCTCTTTCTCTTTCTCTTTCTCTTTCTCTCTTGGTTTTTGCGGGCAACTTTGTGTCCTGCCACGCCACGACACTGCCAACAACAGCTGAGTGATTCCTTTGGACGCGGCCAGCACCACTTGATACCTCGAGTGAGAGTCGCACACGACATGTGGAATTGCCAAGGGCACGGCTTTATGGAACTTTACCTGTGCTCTCCCCATGCTTGTCTCAAAAGAACAGGCTTGAGAATCCCAAATCATCAAGCCATCAAGCACCCCCAAATCGAGTGTAAAGAACATTAAAGAACCACAGGTGAATGCCGTGCAGAAGGCTGGGATTCAAGTCTTTGAACCGGTTCATGCTTAGGATATTTGTGCCTGGATGTGCCTGGTATGCTGGTCATGAACATCCGGAAGTTATTCTTCTCTGAAGAGAGCTGTCTGTCGAGGGCTCGTCGGTTCAAGATTATCTTGACAATAATCCTCTATCGGGCTTGTCGGTGTCAAGTCCAGGCAACCTATGTTTTTCATTGTTTTTCTGGTTAGGCCAGGCATCGCGTCTGTTGTGTCTCAGCTCGGCATGTGCATAGTTGAATGTCATGTCATGATGAGGTACATGAAATTGAAATACGTGTATATAATGTGTGCATAGAAATTAGACATGCTTTCGCACGACATGTATCGGAATACACCCGCATTGCCTATAGATTTGTAACTATCAACACGCAAAGGTTGACTCCAAATACGGTGAAGTGTGAAGACATGGTTTTGTCTGACACCTAGCTTGGTCTGATTGCCAAATACCGCCAATTACAGTTACAGCAATCTGAATCACACCTCTCCCCAGGGCAACTCGCCGCTTTTGACTTTTTCCTTTTCACTCTGATTTTCACGACCTCTCAGCTTGGGCTAGTGTGCGCTTTAGCACGTACCAATACGCTGAGGTGTCCTCAACTTGTTCTCGAAAGGCCAGCTTCCACATGGGTGTCTCTCTGTCTTTCTCTACCTTGGGGGCTTTTTGACAAGCCATGACTTCAAACTAACTATCGAGCCTTGAAACGCTTCAAATGTACAACCCTCACAGGATCAATAAAATCTACAACCACATTCCCTGAATGATCGTCAATCCCACACAACCTCTGAGGGGCAGCCTGAACGTGCTAGGGTCATCATAAGGAAAGGGCCACCAACGCAACCCCACCTCCTCCATCAGTTCCGCTGTGGTTGGTGCCAACATCAGTTCAAAAAGCCGATCACCGCGGGATAAAGCCTCTGGGCCCGAATAGAAACCTGAATTTGTCGCAAAAAGTCTTGGAACGGAAGAGATCACTAGCGAGTTCTACTATCTGGGACTCCAGCATGTGAAACCTTGAGGAAAATGAGTTGAAGGAGAAAGCTTAGAAATCGAATGAAGCCAACAAAGGCGAGAAACGCATTGGCCCCTTCTTGCCATGCTCACAGCTTATCTTTGGCACTTTGGCCCAAATACTCTGAGCTTTCGGATCGCCACCGTCAGCTTCAGGTCCAACCAATTTCCTGAAGAGCTTGTTGACCCACAGGTATTCCAAATCAGGTCGCTCATGGTAGCTTTTGGACCAATGTGACTTGGTCCGCTCAAGCCAGGCGGAAACGATAGGATGCCCAGGGCAAGAAACAATGAAGCCTGATGATGCCAGATGAATGGTGCAAAAGCTCTACAGTACTTGGTGATACTTGGTGAATCAGCCAAAATAAAAAATCCCCAACATCCTGTCAAGTTCAACGACAAGGCAATCGAAAGCCGCGGCCTCACATGAAAAACCATCACCCGCCCAGGCACTGCTGATGATGTGGGGCACCCCTTTGTGCTCTGGACTTTGCAGGTCGGGAAAGAAGGCAAAGAACCCTTCACAGGCCGCTGAAGGCAACCATTCATCCAGCGGTCGCCGGCAGAGGTTTGTCGCATCAACCCATACGCCTCCGTACTTATTCAACAGATACAGTCTAAGAATGTCAGATTCGGCAGCCGGCGGAATCAGGCCGTCGCCAAAAGCCTCGGGAATGAAGAGTTTGCATTGAGACATAGAAACCAATTTGCATGGAGACCTGAACCAGAGGAAAAAAGAACAATGAAGTAAATACCTAAGGCATCCACTAAGGCGACAACGAACATATTTTGACTGTCTTTGCAAATCTGAGGCTACCTTTCGTTCCTCACTGGTCAAGCCAAACTTATCTCCCAGGTTCAAATTTTGCCTCAGGTGGTAGTACTCCTCCAAAAAATCTCCCAATAGTTTCGGAAAGTCTTCTCTGCCTTAGCAAGTTGGAAGAACAAACAACGTTTCGTATGGCTTCGTGTTGCTTCTCTCAATTTCATTCTTGGAAACTCATCCCATGTACCAGACGTATCCAACAGTTGCACAACAAATCAGAGCAACATAAAACATACAAAACTACATAAAACTACGGATCGAATCATTCGAATCCGCACCAGCTACAGATGGTCCGAATCTCCCAACCCGGATTGTAGACATGCCAGGTCTTCAGCATGTCCAGGCAAAGACCTGGAGCTTTGCCCCAACCTTGGAACCAAAGCATCCAAATGATGCGAGGAACGGCAGCATAGGCATAACCGGTCTGTGGGGGCTGTGGCGATGCATGGCTGTCATTCGGATCCATTGGACTTTCCTGAACCTTCCACAAATATGGCTGAGCCAACAAGACCGCGCAAACAGAGAGTGCATATCAAGGTGCTTCGGCCTGAGAATGAGTTGTTTACCATGGCCTAGTAAATTGCCATCACTTGGGCCTTGAGACAAAGTCCTATAGAAACAAAGACAACGTATTGCTTACACTTTCTCTTGCACTTTCTCGCACAAGAGTTTTTTCAAGTGGGCAGAATGAAGATGTGAATGGCACAGCTACCTAATGCCTTGGGAAATGGAATCGGCTTTATCAGGTTGAGCAGCTCTCATTATCAATGAGCATCCTTACAGCCAGAAGTGAACCGTCCCTCCTGGCAAATACTGTGTGGAAGGAGTCATCCTTCTGTGGCTCCCTGCAGGGGAGTTAAACCTAAGAAATTAAACTTGTTGCTGCCGAACCTCCAACAGCTACCTCTTTTCTTGAATGCGCTTGACAAGTTGGAGCACCCCCTTTTTTTGGGCCAAGTTGCCTGCTGCTATTTACCAGACTTGCGATAGAAGCAGCGTAGCTATGGCTACCGCCGATCAAGCGTAAGCTCGCTGCTTCAGCAGACATAGCTCCATTGACCTCTTCAGGGTGAAGTTTCTCTGAAGCCCTGTAGACAATGAGTGCCAGATCTTTATTTGGTCTCATCTTCCTGGATGCACTAATCTGCATACATTATGCAATATCAGCATGTATTATATATTCTTTCTGTCCAAGACTAGGCTCATTAGGAACGCCCTCATGGGCCTCCTCTGCTTGGGAGGCCGCCTCCCGCACTGCACGCTTGTCAGCCTTGCAGTGGCAGGTGCCTACTGCTACTGTGGCGTGATGCTCCCCTCTCACAGCACACATCAGGCCACCACGGACGTTTCCTGCATGTGCCTCTGTCACTGGGTGCTGCAACATGTCAACCCGAAGTTTGGGATCTTTCAGCAGCACTCCATAGATGAAGCCAGCATTTCCAAGGTAACCCTCCGGACCTTGGTGCGCATGAGAGTTTGGGGTTCGAACGTTTCAGCTGCGCTCGCAGTGCAGAGTTTATGCTCACCAACGGCTACTACCGCTAGTGGGACTGCGTGGGGCTATCATGGGCCATCCTTTCTATGGCTGGGGTGTAGACAACAACCCCCTCAGAGTTGAGGCCAACTGGTCCACAAGAGCGGTCAATCCATCTTGCCTTCTACAAAACACCCCCAACAGCCACTCAAGGGATTCAGGAAACCTTACCATGACCTCCAGCTGCCTGACTCTGACTAGCATTGGTTTATGCATGTTTACGACAAACTTCTACTTGGGCATCATTCGGCTGGAACTGTCATAACTGTCAGCCCGCACCTTCCCAAAGATACCAGAACTCCTCACCCATGAAGCCAGGGAAGCCTGGATCCAGCACGCGCTTACTCCGTACCTGGCAGGCGGAATGATGGCATGGTGAGTGGGCTACAGCGGCTACACCGCAGATCCAAGTCTGTTACAAGTACGCCGGGCACATTGCATCCTTCTTACTTGCCATTACTGTACCTACTCAAGAAGCTAAAGACATCAAGGGTTGCAGCACGTTGCCCAGCCAAACATTCTCATCCGAACATTCCAAAGAGCCGCTGGCTTCATAAAAATACAAACTTCCCCCCCACCTGCCTCTGGTGAGATCTCCACCACACCACCAGAGCCATCCGTCAGAAGCTTCCCATGTTGTAAAGGCACCTCACAATTCCAGGGCACACAGCGGCCTCAGAAGAACACCGACTGAGGCATCGGTTTTTAGATTGTAGAATTTCCTGATTCTCATTCTGAAAAAAGGCAGCTCCTAGCAGCGGCTGCAACTTCAGCAATGGAAACACGTATTGAGGTCCCCTATAAGGAGCCCACGTGATTCTGATGAAACTCTGCCCAGTGCAATTCACCACAGACATGCAGCAGGAAACACACGAATGTACCTGAATTGAATAGGATGACATGCTTTGATATTCCTCGCTGCTATACTATCTTATGCACATCTAGGAAAAAATGCTTTGAACATAGGAAGACCATTTAAACGAGATGTATTCTACCTGAGGGTTTCGCAAACAAGCATCTTAGTCTTTATCATCTTTTGCAGGGAATTAATCTACAGCATGAATATTATATTCATGAATATTCACTAACATGGCGACAGAATATATGACAGAACCTTGTTGTTTGGCTTTCCGGCTGCCAGAACCCGCCATACCGCCACACTCCGAACGCACCCATGGGGAGCACAACATGCGGCGCCTCAAGGCCCAAGCCTGCGTTCGTGCCTAAGCCTGCACCAATCACCAGGACATGGAGCTCGTCAGCGCAGAAAGCCATCGGCATGCCATGGCACTCGAAATAAGCACTACGGTGTCACCACGGTCATTGATAAACGTCTCAATCAACATGTATGAATGGTCTCTCATGATCCTAGGATGCGCATGAATGCAACAGTTCTTTTAGAAGAAAGCACTATATAGACAGCATAGAAATAGGACGAATGCCAATATTCCACCGGATCGGTAGGGTAAACATGCTTTGATGATAATGCTTATGTTTTTGGCTGCTGCCTCTGTTCTGAGTGGCCAGACTCTGCCGCGCAATGAAGATGCATGGGCTGCGAAGTCAGGACACAAGCAGCAACACAACTTGCATTCGCTGAAGCAGTACTTATTGTATCTTAAGGAAATGCTGTTCACACCAAAAACCGCTGTCAAATTGCATATTAAGATAAAATAAGATAAGTATATATCTTCTTAGATACTACATGTGGTCACAGTACCCACCAAGGCTGAAAAAGCAGTCCTTTTGTGTCGGTCTCTTGCGTCGCTCCATCCACCTCGTGGTGTCACAAGGTCGCAGAAGTGATTTGTGAATGCGTAGCTAGGGAAAGGAAAACGCTTAGCTGCTTGACCTGCCCAGGTTCAGGACCCACTCAAGAGCTGCAATCCTATATATCCTGTGTTCAAATCGCATGTGTGTCACTCTATCAAATCCAAACCCCATATCTTACATAGTGGATGACCTCCAATCAAAGGAATTCGCCGCAAAGCTCACATGTTTTTTCTTTTTCCAGCAGAGCAGGAATAGCTCGCTGCGGTTGTGTCCACTCTTCTGCCTGGAAAAATGGATGCACCAGCATTGTCTATGTTCATGTTCAGTTTCTGCTTTCCTTACCATGCTGCATTGTGTTGAGATTGTCGGAGTGTCTTCACTTTCGTCATTCGTATGTGCCCTGCTTTCTCCAACTGGCTCACATCCCAAGGTCTGGTTTTTGAGGTTCCAATAAGGTTTCGATGGCTGTCCATGTTGAATCTTGAAAAAGTGTCCTACGTCTCAGGGTCCCTAAACGACACTCTTCCACGTGACAAACGCTGTATCCAATTCCAATATATTCTAATGGAGTTTGGGCAATCAACATGCACCCGCACCGTGGAGTAATATATGCAGCATGTCAGCACTTCAGTTGCATAGCAATTTCATTTAATACATCAAGACTGTCATACTCAAGCCGTAATCATGCCTGCTATCATGCCCGTGTAAAGTCTGGCGTGCTATGGTATGTGCCCCGTCTTTACCTCTTCCAAGCTGAGGTGAGAACTGTTCAGTACCTTTGGTCCGGCTCGGTATTCAAGCCGCCTTGAAGCCTGATCCCTTAAAATGCTTGGATCGGAGCTTCACTAAAACCAAGCCAAACTATGCTAAATCAAGGTGGCTTGTCACGGCCTCGCAGGTAAATGCGCTGCTGACCCTGGCTGGTGGGCTTCTTTTGCCTTTGCATCTGCTTGGGTCTGTCAGGAGTTTGGCGAATCTTCGGCGAATGTCTGGCAGCTGTCTCAAATCCCTTGAAAGACCTGGGATCAGCTTCAAGATGTTTCATGGGCACTGGAAGGAATGGCTTGGGACGCCAAAAGCGAATTTCCACACTTCCACACTTCCAAAATTATGCTCACAAATGACTAAATGCCTATAGATGACGGGATGTGTTTTGTGGGAAAATGGGCAATGTCTCCGTCCCAGGAAGAATGGGCAACATCTCGTCTGAGGTACTCTGGAGCTCTGATTTAAGTATGTCTCCTGCTCCACCATCTTGACATCTTTAGACATGCATTCATTAAGATTCAGTATATATATATATATATAAAATATATATCATGTGAAATGAGTATGTTAGCATGCGTGTGAATGTTCACATATAGTATAATTAACATACTACATACTTGAGCTGTCACGCCCCCTTGAGCTGAACAATCTGACGAGCCACAACTGATGCTCGCTGGCTGCCTGCTTCACGGCCTTCTCACCCAAACAACGGGTTAAATACCTGTAGGACCTCATAGTCGAAGCACTGAAGGCTGCGGTGGCAATCCTGACTAATTAGCAAATTTAATAGTAAGAGAGCTTGTAGATTACACGTATGACACATGATTCAAATTGACTCAGCCAGCTGCAATTTAAACTCGGGTTG
The DNA here is from genome assembly GCA_003297045.1 of Symbiodinium sp. clade C Y103. NCBI lineage: Eukaryota > Dinophyceae > Suessiales > Symbiodiniaceae > Cladocopium > Cladocopium sp. clade C. The sequence continues at coordinate 11,102 of BGPT01001326.1, forward strand.
CTTCGATCAAGCACTTGGAACTCCAAACAACACACATGATAAAACCTTGTGGCTCTCCTAGAAACGGTACAGGCATTTTTTGAAGAAGCTACGAGTACCTTGTAATCCCAGGAGTGACGTTGTAAAATTATTTTTAGGTTACATTGTTTTCTCTCCTATTTTGCTTTCGCTAGATTTGGCGCAAAGGTAAAGGTGGGCACTGGAACTGTTTCAAGATTGTGTTCCAAGAATATTATATTGCAAAACTTGCGGGGGAAGTCGCAAAGCGTTGCCATCGTAATTTATATACCAACACTACGTCTAAGTGTTACTTCGCAGTCCATGGATGTCCATGGGGTACGAGTTTGCCACTGTTCAGGGGGTTGTGAATAAGTCTTGGCCAGCCAGTCGTACGAGTGATGAAGCATAGTTCCAGAGACTACAGTATTACTTCTTTATTGGCGCAGTCGCTTTTGGATGTCCTGCATCAAAACTTCAGGATTAATCATGAAGCTTTGGATTCCAGCAACTTTTTCAACGCAATGTGTGGCTATTGTGTCTCGCTTTAGTTTTGAGAAAAACTATGCAACATAGCCATGGCAGCATGACGCAACATGTCCTTTTCACTCTGGTTGATGACATTTTTTACAGCTCCATGTAACATGGAATATCTACTATATAAATTTACATGTGTGTCGTATGTGTCCGTGTGAAGGTCACTTGCTTGCTCATGTCCATGTATTTATAGTACCTGTGTATATTATGAGAGATGCGTAACGATTGCAGAAATAACATTCACTCGGACCAGCATGCTCAAACACCAAACTGCTTTGAACATGTTGAACAAACAGCGACACATGCTCACAATTCTGATGCCAGGAATCATTTCATCAGGCCGCACTCGCCATGCCACAATTCGCTCCAAGATCTGTTGAGCTGAGGCGTCTCGAAAGGCCCCAGTCTGATAACTGATAGGCTTCAAGACCGCGTTTATTTGCCTGGCTTCCTGAGCTGAGGCAAACAAATCAACATGCTCTCAGCTTTGACCAGAATTTGTGCCACATATGGTAGATCACTTCCAGCAGAACAGATCACTTCTAGCAGAACAAAAATAGCATCAAGTAGCGACATCCCCTGCAAAACACAGAAATAGCAATCATAAACAATCCATGCATTTTGATGTCCCCGGCTCCACTTCATTGTCTCTTGAACCTCTTGTTTCGTCCGGCTCAGCTCTATATCCCATTTTCCAAACTCGCAGCTGAATTAATGCAGTTGAGAATAGTTGAGACAATTTCAACTGCGAAAATCCTCCAAGCAAGTTGCCGGAGGAAAGCCAAATTGTCGCATCTCATCCAGTCGCTGCACAGCAAGTTCAAGCGCACCACCGTTGGCAAGCGCAGAAACAGCAATACCAAAACCTAATATCTGCATGCTCGGTCTGATTTCAAAGGATTTTTGCAGCGTCGCTGTCTCCCTCTCTCTCTCGCCATTGCCATCAGGTCACCCTGCCCTGCTATCTACCAAAGAATACCAATGGAAAAGCTCAGAAATTGGCAGAAATCGACGTTTCAAGGATGATTCCATTGATTCATTCCAGGGGACAATTCTTATCGAGCCGAACACCATCCTGCAATGCTCGCTGAAGCCATGCATCCGCAGCTTTCCCTTCACCGGCCTTTTGTGCTGCAGAGATCAGGGTGCCATAGACCACCATATCAGGCTGGATTCGTCCCGCTACCATTCCTGTGGACGGCTGGAGAGCGAGGTCCCATGAGACCTCTGGGTCTAGAGCTTGGGATACGGAAGAGGACCGGGGGGATGGGTTATACATGAGGTGGTAAAGAAACGTCGTATAAATTTGCTATTACCAGCTATTACCATTTTGACCTTACCGTGTTTTTTCTTCCTTATTTCTTTTAATTTTACACGCTTTCTTCACTCAAGCATACCTTGAGAGGCTCAAGCACATTCTTGATCACCGGTTTGCTACAATGTCTTTCGCTCAGCTTTTGTCGCACAACCCATCTAATTGCTTTTTGTACACCTTCTCAGGGCTTCCCTCTTTGGGGTCAAGCCTCATGGCTGGTCAATTTTCCATGGTGTTCAAAGCCGGTTTTCGGGTTGATTTTGTTGTAACGTTTGTTATCGTTTTGTGATCGTGTTGCTGGCACTCCCCACGAACACACAGCGCAATGCAAAACATATGACTTGCGCACATGAATCCCATGCCAGTATAGTACCAATCAAATGATTGTAACATGCCTATATATACTGCAGGTTATCGTGGCTTCTTCCTTATTATTTTACAGTGAATGGGCCATATCCAGTACGAAAGGGTACCTGCGAAGCAGAATTTTGAGGACGGAGGTTTCTTTACTTCCTCAAATCTTGTATACATGTGTGTCTGACCTATCTTGCTGCTCATGGCATCGCTTTTGACATTGCCAGTGCCACCATAATTCCATAATTATAAGAGACAAAATGCACGTAATTTATCCGGTAGGTTACTTCTGATTCCTACTTCTGTTACTGCTGCTACCCCAACTGCAAGTGCCATTCCCACGACCACCCGAACCACTATGACAACAAACATGGGTATATACAAAGTACGATACAAACAAGAACGAGCCCAAAAAGTCCAAACCCTTGGTGCATTTCAATGCTCTGTAGTATAGATCTCAGTGGTGCACAGAAAAAGGCCACGAACTCCACAGGGGTCCAATGGATCCACCAACGGAATCGTTGGTACATGTTCCACCGAATATCAACCGAAATCAACCGGAAAAAAGAAAAACATGTCCGACATATCCGAATCTGAACAGCAACTATGAGCCAAGAGTCGGTCGAACCAAGACTCTGCCAGTTGCAAGTCACGTTGCCGCGCTGCAAAAGCAATGAATGGTGTTATCAAGGCAGCACCTGCATCACAACATTCCAAACATTCCACATCTAGAAAGCTTCAAGAATAACACTCACACTGTTTCCTGACCCATCGTTCAAACATGTTCAAAACCCTTAATGTATATCTTTCCGCCACTCTGCATCGAATCGGGTCTAATGGACAAACCACAGGAACAGAATCCCCTCAGCCCTCTGCAATCTCTATGCTCTTCCCCGTCGTCGTCATGGGACTAGTAGATTCATCACATTGTTTAGTAGACAGGTAATCAAACGTAATTGTGGAATCACCCACTGAACTTGCAATAAAATCCAAAAGTTGGACAAAAAATGAGCATCGTGAAAAAGCAACATGACATCCTGACAACTGACTCAGCGCCAACCTTGTGGGAGGCCAAAGTCTCTGCATTTCCTTTGAATGCGAAGGAGTTTCTTTGAGATGTGCTTATCTGCAGGAGAAATTGGCACCACATTGCCACACGGGTAGCCAAATGGGATGAGTGACAAACAAAAATAACACAAAGTATAGATACAGTAGTAGAAATGCTATGAAATGCTATATACGCCATACTGACACACTGCTACAATATGGCAAATGTATGCAAAATTATGCTTGAGATCCAAGTTTCTGTAGCCAGGACTCAGCCAGCTCCAAGTCATCCGCTTTCATGGCTGCTGTAATCAAGGTGCTAAAAGTGACGACGGTAGGTTCCAAACCTTGGCATCCAAGGATCTCCCGGGCTTGGGATCAGGTCAACAACAAACCAGCTCAAAAAAGAATCTAAGACTGTCTATTTTGGTTTCTTGACCTCGAAAATGCTCTTTACAAAGCCATTGCAACTCATCGAATCCCATTGAAACCACAAATGAATACAAATGACATCTTCTCCTAGTCTCCTTTCATCCGCCTCCTGCTAATTGAAGTCTCTTTTTAGCGTCAGATTGATTCAAACTGCGTTCCTGAATTCCGGTTCAGGTTGGGTTCAAGCTGCAACATCTTAGGTTGAGCTTATGCTGGAATGTCGCGAGTGAATGGTCATGGCCCTTGTCTGTTTTCAAAACAACCAGCCAATCATCGCCGAAGGTATCACCCAAACGGGTAAATGTAGATGGTTGTAGATGTATGTATACAGGTGTTATCATTGATTACTTCAAAACGGATCCAGGTCCAACCTATGGGCATCCGTCCATTGTGTCTGCGACCTCATATCTTCGTCATGTCACCTGCTTCCAAAGCCTGCTGAAAAACGTTCTCCGCAGTCTTAAGGTCACCTATCTTTGCCGCCGCTGAGATGATGCTGTTCATCATAACGATGTCTGGCTTCAGTCCTGGAAGCACAACGCAAATTAAATGGATTCCAAATCGGTTCCTAGCAATTGCACACTGATGCTCGCAGTGCAAGCAGCACAAGAAAGCGATGACCTGTGACAAATTGCAATGATGTAGTACTGTAAGTGTCGACTAAGCACCAGCGTTGTCTTGTGTGTGGTACTAAGCAAATAGATAGATCTATAGACGGCATCTATCACCATTACACGCCAAGTACCTGTAACAACAGCTGTGACGACACCTCTCATCATAGGCAAGGCGCTTTCTACTGTGTGTACTTACTGTCTGAGACCTCAACACCTGCCTCGCTCAAACACGTTTTATCCTCGACCAAACCTGTCCTTTCTCGATGGCTTCCCGCATATATGCTTGAGCTGCCTTACAGACTCAGCGATCTGATTCAAACTTTTGTATGCTTTTGGCTCTGGAACTGCGTTATGGGAATCAACCTGAGAGAAGGGGAACGAAAGCCAGCGGACCGCTTCATCATGGCAATCCCAGCTGTATGAACTCTAACAACGAGACTTCGATTCCAACAGCAGACGGGTCCCTGGAAGCCAAAGCAAGCATACAAACACCCCAAGGAAAAACCCTAGAAGACAGACCAGCAAAGACTCCATGCAGTGCAGCACACTCATTTTTATCGCAAAAACTTTAAAGAACAAACTTCCGTATTAGAAACAAAACCATGATTTGGCGCTCACACTATCATATCAACCACTTCATCATGTCAATCCTCTCTGTATGAACTCTAACAAGACTTCAATTCGAATAGACGGGATCCGGTCGGACAAATAGCAAACCCTGACTGACTGTACAAGGACTGACACTATCATGTCAACAATTTCATCATACCAACCCCATTCCTTGAGTACATCCCTGGAAGCCAACACAAGTATACCAGCACCTTAGCAAAAGACCCCAGAAACCAGACCCATTGACCACACTCTTTTTTTATCGCAAGAACCTATCTTGTCAATCACTTCATCATGGCAATCCCAGCTATATGAACTCTAACGAGACTTCGATTCCAACAATAGACGAAATCTGGTCAAACAAATATCTCTCTCCAGCCATCAAGAAGCAAATGTTTGGACTTCAGCAGTCAAACGAGGGACATACGTCCACCTTGTCCAAGAACCTTTCCATAGCAAACTTCCGAATGAGTAATGATCACTGTACAGTAGTTAGCCTTCACACGAACATGTCAACCACTTCATCATATTAGCTCCTTTTGTCTAAACTCCAGCACAACCTTGATTCGGACACTGGAAAGCATCTAGTCAAACAATCAAGAACCTGACTGACTCAAAAGAATAAACTTTCCTTGAGTACATCCCTGGAAGCCACACAAGTACACGAGCACCTCAAGAGAGATCCCAGAAACCAGACCAGCAAAGACTCCATTCAGCACACCCATTTTTAGCACAAACTTTAGTTTATAGAACGAACTTCCGTATTAGGATAAAACGTTCCTGGGGTTACTGAAGGATCCACCTGACTGAAAAACTAAACGTTCCTTGCGTACATCCCTAGAAGCCAACACAAGTATACTATACGAGCACCTCAACAAAAGACCCCCAGAAACCGGACCTATCGACCACACTCATTTTTATCGCAAGAACTTTAAGAGAACAAACTTCCGTATTAAGAACAAAACCCCGATTCAGCGCTCACTATCATGTCAACCACCTCATCATGGCAATCCCAGCTGTATGAGCTCTAACGAGACTTTGAACGGGCTGGAAGCCAAAGCAAGTATAGGAACACCCCAAGGAAAAACCGTAGAAGCCAGACGACAAACAGACCGACAAAGACTCAATTCAGCACACTCATTTTCATCGCAAGAACTTTAAAGAACAAACTTCCCTATTCAAAACAAAACAGCCATGATTATGTGGCCATGGCTAGCTCGTATGCATATGCGAAAGTGATGCATGTATATAACTGGATTAGTGCAACAAGGCGGAGATGACTCTGTGTCTCTGTTCAATCTTTCTGAATCTTTGGCTTGTTGTCCAGCTTGTAGGAAAGCTGTATGAGCCGAAACAACGGGATTCAACCCTTAATCCGGTTGGTATTGGTCTGGGGAGGCTACGTGAGGAGCTCTGAGGATTTCGACCGAGCTTTTCATTGAGTTGCAAAAACTCGGTGGAAAAAACAAATGTTGTAATCGAGCGGCTCTAAAGGGGAACCAATTTGTAGATATTTGTAGTGGTTCCATCCATTGAGGCTGGTCAAAGCAGTAAATCACCATAGAAAGAAGCCAAACGACAAACAGACCGGCTAAGAACTCATTCTATCGCAAGAGTGCTTTAAAGAACAAACTTCCGTATGAGAAACAACACCATGATTTGGCACTCACTCTATCATGTCGACCACTTCATCATGTCAATCCCATCTGTATGAACTCTAACGAGACTTCAAGTCCAACAATAGACGGGATCTGGTCAAACAAATAGCAAACCCGGACTGACCCCAAAACGACTGACACTAACATACACTAACTAAAGGGCTCCTCGAAGCTTTCATGGAAGACACTCAAGGAGACGCCCCAAACAACACCTAATTCCGTGAAAACGGACTTGTACGTCAAGGATGTCAAGGGGTCCCCCCAGACCCTGTATTACTCACTTCGTTCGCATAAAGCAACTAGCAGCCGATCAGGCTGGCTTTCGTGAAAATGATCAAACCATCTTTTGCAGCTCAACTTTTTTGGAAGAAATCATGTGAAATCATGTCGTTCTCATGAATCTGATTTTGCAAGTTGACCTGCAACTGCTTCGTTGCTTCTTCGTTCAGAGTGGGTTTGCGCTCCAAATTCAAAACAAACAGCGTCGACTGATGAATTCAACTATTCGAATCTATTGAACCTATTTTGCATTTTGACCCACGAGCTGCACCAAGCTAAACACATAACACAACAAATGAATACAAATGAATACAAATGATACCACGCTTGTGACAGCAGCGTGTGTGTTTGTGTGTGTGTGTGTGCGTCTGAATCTGCAGCGGCTCACCTTCAGATCGCGCTTCTTTGCAGCTGCGCTGATGAGGCTTGTGTATGTGATGAGGTCTGGCTCCTTCCGAAGCAATCGAAGCACGAATGTGGCTTTGAAGGTGGTTCTGAGTGACAGGCGCCTTAATTACTGAGGATGCACTGCACCAAATAAGTTCAAAGATGAATCCAAATAGGACCAACCAACCTTCAGTGCCTTCAGTTGATGTCTTTGCCCCCTACTGTGAACATCTTTGAATATTGTTTCGGCAGGCCCATTGTGTACAATTATTCCGCTCTCCTCTCCAGCCTCCTGGGCTCGTTGCAGCCACCGCTGGGCTGCTGCAAGGTTACCAACACGGGCCACTGCTGCAATGATGGCATTGAAGGCATTGATGTCCATTTCAGCACCAGATTTTTCCGCCTCCAAGAACCACTTCCTCAGCTTGAGGGCCTAAATCTGGAAACATGTCGCGGGCTCTGAAGATGGGACTACTAGCGTCAGCCACCAACACTTGTTTGCTTTTATTTGCTGCTCATGGACCTGCTTTGTTGATCTTTATTGGTTGAGATTCGACACTCACCAGCTGACTGAACTGCCAAGCTGCTCAGCGATTGCCACGTTTCCAGACTTAGCAGCGCAACTGATCACAGGGGCATAGATCGCTGCTTTGCCAAGGCCATCAGCCTTCGCTTCGGCCAGGAAAGCTTCAGCAGCGGCCAAGTTCCGCGCGTTGGAAGCACTGGTGAGGAGACCGATGTAACTAACCTGATCCTCAGATTCGACAGACGGCAGCATCAGAGCTATTGGCATCAACGTGTCAAGGATCCCGTGCAGCGAGCAGGATCGAAATAATTCAAAAAGGATCAAAATGATGAAATACACCAAGCGGACAGTGGGAGGGGACAGTACTTGGACAGTGGGAGACAACTCGGAGACAACGTACCATCCATTTCCCACAGCAAAATGGCCCCGCAAGTTTTGTCCCTGGCAGTGAGACGAGGAACTGGACGCACATCCAAAGCCCTCATCTCCTGCAGCATTTCTTGAGCCAGTCCAGTATCACCTGCTCGTGCTGCTGCTTGAATCGCGGCGTTGCAAGTGCTCAGTTCCACCTGCATTCAGTGGCCATGAATCTTGTAGGGCTGCAGTGGGCAGAGTTTTGGTAAGAATTGGCCCAATAACAAATCACCAAAATGAATGCAACCTGGACAACTCCGGGGCTTTCAGTCAAGTGATTTGCACAGCCTAGTCTCCGAGCTCCTGAAATCGCTACGTGATACTACATGTCTAGCGTATAATCACCCGGACCTTCGAAAGGAAAGGACGCAAACAATTCTCGATTTGCAACATTGCTATCCATGTCTTCCCTTTGGACGGATTTGGTCATTTTCTGATTCATGTGGTCCATGGTGGCACCTTTTTGGCTGACCTTACTTTACTTTGCGCAAACTTATGTCGGTAATTTCTGAAATGCAGAGGAAAAGAGTGGAACGTGACTGAACAATTACAAATTCAAGTGGTCATTTTTTGTTGTAATGTATTTTCAAATGGACAAATATACAAACATGAGCACAAATCACACCAAAATCTGCCCTGGATCGAAATTGTATACCAACGAATATCCAGTATACCAGTGTATTCCTTGCATTTCGTTACACATATAATATCTTATAATATTGTGCATGATATTATGTATGATATTATGTATGGTGTAATTTCACATATACAACTATATCGTATGAATTATGTGAATATGATATGATATGCGTGTAATTCTCATACAGAATCATACCAAGTGTATCATCAATTGTATCAATCATACAGTGATGATCCGACACGCTAGCTTTGCATTTAAAACTATTGTAGTTCATCCAATTTACCTATGTCTATATTTCCATGAAAACATGCCAGGATATGCCAGGGTTTGAGCCTCTCCCTCCATTGTTGCTCGACGGAACCATCTCTGAGCTGCCACAGTGTTGCGGGCTCGCGCTGCCGCCGTTAGCAGAGCGCGATACGAGTAGCCATCAAGCTCTCTCCTCGGCAGGTTTCAACCACTTCTGCATGTTGCAATGTGAAGCGTCCGCGATCTAGCGCCGCTCTGCATAGGATTTCCTAGGGGCCTCGAAACTTTCCAATGCAACAAATGAATACAAATGACTCCAAGCACCTGGTTCTGTGGTGTTGCTTTTGCAACATGTAATATGTAAATCATTTCAATTTATTCAATATGATGTCATACACTATGCTATACATTGCTGTACGACACTCTTAGCGCCCCCCTCATCAATCATCAACTCCCCCTCCGAAATTGTCCGATTTCAAAACCTCTCCATATAGACAGGGATCGGCATCTTCCGTACACCGTTTAGAATCTTGAAGTAAATCCTTAAATCCTTGCCAAGCTGCCCATCTTCCAACAGAATCTCAGCCCACTTCTCTGCCTTCTCCAAATCTCCTCGGAGCCCTGCTGCTCGCAGGGCTGCATTCGTTGCCTCCTCTGACCCGCCAGACCCCAGCTCGGCTCTGCAAAGTCTGAGCCAATGCTCTGCAGCAACTAGATCTAGGCTCTCCTCGGCTCAGGGTCTGATGATGTCTGATGCCTGACGCGCTTGGCGAATGCTCTTGTTGTTCAAGTAGTGACATCGGTCAAAGACTACTGCGAACTTCAACCAGGTAGACCAGCAGCAAGTGACCAGGAAGCACTGTGTGTCTGGAAGATTGAGAACGAAGAACGCGTAAAACATGTATATAAAACAATAGAAAACAATCATACACTGCACAAGGCTGCTTGGTCCACACACATGTCATGTACATCACTTGTGAAGAATCTGATCGCACCACCACAACCACCACCACAAGCAAAAAACATGGGGGCGGAAGCATGGAAATCCCTTTCAACAAAATAGAGCACATAAAAGCAGAAGCAACATCTTGCATCCACGAGTCTGCAGCGGCAGTGACCAGGGCTGTGTACATCGCCCCATTCGGCTGTAACCCTGCCTCTGTTGCAGCTCGGAACCAATGCTCGCACCTATCCAGGTCAGCAGCCCTTGCAGCCGCAAACATCAGGGTCACCAAAATGACATCATTGCCTGGTGCATGGGACTTGGCTGCAAGGCTGCGTGCGACACTCTTTCTACTTCGTGGGGCATCGTCAAAAGGATGCCCAAGGGATCCATATATTGAATAGTATTGAATGAACATGGAGTAGTTGACCCACCAAATCAATCCAAATCAAATATAAACATGTTCCTTCCGATCAATTCCTTAACCTTCCCCCCAGAAGAAAAGAAACCATAGAAGCCAGGATACGAAGCTGAATTCCAGCCGCCTCTGCTTCTTGGAACCAGAACTCAGCAGCAGTGAGGTTCCCGCATCGTGCAGCTGCATCCACCACCATGCCATAGTCTTTTAGGCCCTTCGAAAATCGTCGAGTTGAGGTGGGGCTCGAGAGCTTGGTGAAGAGGTACAACAGACTTTACACCAACTTGGTTTGTAAATATTTACTGCACGCTCACAGAGTTACCAAAAGCAGTCAAATGGATTTAAATGGGATGTCAATGACGGTCATTTCAGGTGATCAACTGCGCTTGCTGGCGACAGGCTGCTTTTGCATCAGGCACTGCATTGAAGTACTGGTTGATACAGTACGAGTACCTATGGAGATATGATAGCACATTAATGCAAATTATTGCATTGCATATTGACAATGCTGCGGAATCATGCGGAATCTACTTCCGCCAAAAGCAGTCAAGCGAAGTCAAGCGACTGGCTTTTCGAGCTTCCGAATCTGTTCTTCCACAGCTTGCAGATCGTTGTTCTTCACGTAGACCTGATCAAAACAGCGGAAATTGCGCTTCGCTCTGTAATGCCAAGCCTTCACACTGTTCACACTGAAATGATACAGCAGCAAAAAGCTCTGTAAATCCAGATTCTGGTTCAGGATGGGTTCACCACTCTCCACCGCTACCCTGGCTATCAACTATGAGGTCACGAGTAAGGCGAGGAGTGGCACGGCAAAACAAAAATCAACTTGCTGTCAGCAATAGCCACCCAACTACAACGCGTGGGGAAGCTTGGATTCACTACGCCAAAACAAAAGATGACGGACATTGACGGACTATCCATGAAGAGGATGTCTGGCCCTGCAGCAGGTCCCTATAGAAGCAAACAGCCACATAGCCACGCCTTGCGTAGAGCAGCCCTGTGCTCGTCCGTGACCTGCAGGCCTCAGCTACACGAAGATTATGCAATAGTCATCGATCTGCAAGTTTCAGGGGCGCAAATGGCAAGCATGGTAAAGATGTCACGTGCCAAGTTTTAGCAGCTTTGCATAGCTTTGCGTGATTTTTCTAAGCCTTCGACCAAGTGATTTCCACTTTGCCATGAAGGAGGTTGCCCTTGCCACGTCTCCAGTGGAAGAACAGGCCTGACTGACGCTCACGAACTTTCTGCAAGCTTTCAAAATCCACACTTACCTGCAAAGTCGCTTGATGCTAGTTGGCGCTATTCAAGATTGTTCGACAAGTTATGACAAGTTCTAACACTTCAAATATGTAATCAAACAACGCATCCGTCTCCCAATACGCAGCCTCCAACAAGCCCCGCAGCGTGAACTTGTCTGGCTGGATGTCGTTCCAAAGAAGCTCCTAGACCCGACTAGCTAATGGTCAGACTGCAAGAAACTAATGTCATCAACCAACTCACACAGGGTGCAGATTAATTATATAGATGGTGATAGTTCAGTGAGACATACAGGAACGGTCAGAACATATTGAGATACTTTGCTATGCAAATGTACGCAAATTATCTTTAAACCAATTGTGAAATTAGGGCATACTGCATACTGATCATACCAAGCTTTTTTTTGTGTCCAATGTTTCAAGTGAAAGCAGTCTTTCATCAGGGCCTGGGGTGTGATCGACAGGTAAGCTGGAGTTGGATTTGGACCTACTCTGTGTACACAGAATCCGTTTCACCTAGGCCTGCCATCACATCTGATTCGCCAGCGCACACACACACACCAACAAACAGAAAACAGTGCTCCTGAAACCACGTCCCTGCAGCTTCCGCATTTCTTGCCTCATCCAAAAAATATCAAACATACATGAAGGGAATTCGTTTCCATCTGCCATCATCACAATCGTGCTTGGAACAACGATCCCCGCTGCCCGCATCTGATATTCTCACCTGGGTCAAGTTGACCCCAACAATGGGGCGGCCTCACACATAACTAATAGTGACTGTCAGTACAGTACAGATCAGTATTAATTGTAGACATTTGTAGACCATATTACATGACCATACTCCATAGGACGAGGCATCTGTTGGGGAAAATCCATTCATCGTGATCAAATGCCAAAGCCAAGGCAAAGATCAACAGTAGACATGTCAGTGCCTTCGCTGCAGCTTGGATCAGCAAATTGAAGTCCACCGCCTCCATGTTGTTGAGCAATTGGTAGTAATGGGTAGCAATGGCATTTTCCACAACTGATGGCATGAGAAGACTCAGTCAAAATCTGCCAAAATCAGTGAATTACACCATATTATATACATTCTGGATTCTGGCACAGATTCAACACGATGGAGGTAAACTGGAGACAGCATGACAAAGTAAAGTGTGCATACTCATGAAAGCTAGCAAGGATTGTCCCTCCTGGTTCGCTGAAAGGGCCATAAACCTTCAAAGTGTGACTCAGAGAAATGAAAGTACCAACAAAACGTTTCTGCTAGTAGTGCCATGATGTGCCATGAAAGATCATTCCAAGTACAAGTATATTAAGTTGTTAAGTGTGACCATGATGTGACCATGTGTGACCTAGAGCAATTTTGCCGCGCTTCTGATGGCTTTTGTACGGTGAGCAGTTGATTAGCAATGGACGCCGCCGGCCAACCTCTGCGCCGCAGAGTCCCGCACTTCGCCTGCAAAGCACAACAAAAAACGGAAAGGTGACTAGCTCGTGCACAAATGGAAGCGGATGGAAGTGGGAGATGGATGGAGATATATGCAGATGGAATGATGTGGAGCCAGGAGCTCGCTACAATCCCCGCTACTGTTCTTGAGCAATTTTCCAAATAGACTTGCCCGCTGACATCCGCTGATCGTGAGGCCTGAACCAATCCTCTGCAGCAGAAAGGTTGCCTGTGCTGGCCGCTGCTTCAATCATCTTTCCTCAGAAACCATGGCAGGTTGTAGAATGCCAGCAGTGTCCATGCATCATCCGTGTGCCAACGCCAATCCTGACTGGCCTTTGAAAGGAAAAAGTGGTGTCGGCAAAAGGACTTCATTGACTTCAGAAGTTAAATTCAACGAACGCTGGCACTCTGAGATCTCATTTACGGCAACTGCAGTTTCTTCAGCTATGCTGCCAAAGCCTTTTCGGTTGGGTGCTATGCCTTGCTCCAGCATTTCAGAGAAGATCAGTTCGGCCTCGGGGAGAGACCAACAAGAACAATATACAACATACTCATTCAAAAATAGTGAAAATGAAAACAATGATCTTGATACTTGGTCGATTCGGATGCGAGTGATCGGGTATCCGTTCATCTTGTTCATCCCTTTGTGGCAAACTTGTTGCAAAACATTGTTGCAGAAGCCTTGTGTCCCATTTGTGTTCCATAGATCTCACGGAACCAAAGAGCCCAACTTTCGCATCTGCATCGCGCCTTCTCCAAATTGCCAGCGTTCGCACAAGCTTTGATGCCAGTGTTGTAAAGGAGTCGTTTGAGCTGCTTCCTAGGCACTGATCACAACATTGGATACATTGGACAATGCGAATCTCGACTGGCTGGCAGCTTGACAAAATTTGGACGTATTATTTAGATACTATAGACTATAGGGGCTTCTGCCTCCCATCCGCAAATATCCTGAAAAATGTGCTTCAGTGGCAGGGGGCTCACATTGTCCATGAGTTTCGGCAAACAGTCTTTGTGGTTTGCCGTTTACATGCTTTCCACAGGTCATTCAATGTGGATGGGGGACAAACGTTCTTTGTTCGCCTTGCCACTCGCCTGTTTGAGCGTGCAGGAGCCCTAGTGACGCCCAGTCTGGAACGTTTGTAAGATTCAAATGTCCGCAACGCATCCATAGCTGTCCATAGCTGTCCATTCCGGCAATATCCTCAGATTCGGTGTTCACCAGGTCTGAGACACTCACTCTCCAGGCCAGGGTTCGAAGGGGCCCGAGGCAATAGTTTTCGAAGCTCTTCAAGTGCGGCTTGGACGTCACCTCGATCCTTTGCTCCACGAAGGAGTGCTTTACCAAGGTTGGGGTATATGCTCAGTCATCCTCAAAGTCCAAATGAAGCCTTGTAGAGTTATGCAAAGGCTGGAAATTCCTTCGGCCTATCTAACTCTTGGAGGACCATGGAGAACACGAGATGCTCAAGATTGTTCAAGCCAGTGATTCTTTTCGGGAAACTTCGGAACAAGCAAAATCTTCCGGAGACACCACGTTTCATATGTAGTTGATAGAGATTACAAATAGAAAAGGCTGACTGACATTGACTGAAACAGCCAATCAGAAGCATTCCACTTCAACCATTTCTGCTTGGCAAACTAGTCCAACAAGTATCATATGTTTGGCTTAGTCACGTATCTTGCAACTGGGTGCTCTGTTTGGCTGCAGCCAAGCTACGGCCAGGTCATTCAATTTCTCTGCCCAATGAATATTGAAGGAGGAACTTTGTGCCTGCTGACTAAGCACTGCAAAGCTAAGCTGACCTGGTCGGCAAGAAACAAGCGAGAAACCAAACTGGGCCTGAGATATCCTGAGATGAGGGTTTGAGTTCAGCTGCTTGCAAAGCCCATGCCAGTGCAGGTCGGGAAAGCCAAGGAAGCTTTAAGTAACTGGACGTCTGCTACAACGACGCTATACATGCTATACATCGTGCATAATCATGAAGAGCTTTTTGTTCTGGCCTGGCAGTTTCAGGGCACCAATGAGAAACAGCACCAAGAGGCGCATGACTGATCCGAATTGAAAACGGGATGTGCCTCACAGTGGGTTGGTGACAGCATGTGATATAGCTGCAGGTAAAGGTAAACTGTGGTGATAACATGCGATAGTTGCCGGCATGCTGGAAGGACTACTATACAAGTTGTAAATTGAAAAACAGACATCAATCCAGATAATCCAGGAAAGTTGGCTTTTAAGTACCAACAAATCGTGACACTGTGTCCAAATGTGCTGTAGCTGCCACAGAATTGCTCAACTCCAGCCAGAGTTGCCCTTCATGACTGGGAGGTTCGTGCTGCACCTGCCGCCGTGCTTCAGCAAGCCATGCCTCCTCGACAGCTGATGAGAGGAGAAGAGCATAGAAAAGCATAGGAAACCTTGGAAATCCTTGGAACATGCTTGGATTTAACATATTGGACTTGGGGTGGAACAAACATGGGACAGGACAGCCTCTGCCCACCTGTGTTAACAAGGCCATGTCGGCCATGTGCCCAAGCATGGCATTGCCGGCATTGCCATAGAATGCAGCTGCCTTGCAAATGGACCTATGACAAGCCAGGATAACTGTTGATAAGCAGGCCTCATTTTCCCACATTTGTAAGTCAAATGAATTAATTACTTGTCACAGTGGTTTGGTCTTTACTCTTGGCTCACGTGGCTCTGTCGAGAAAGCCTTGAGCCGCACCGATCACCACAGATCACCCAAAGTCAGCTGCTTTGAGAAGAAGTCTTCTTGCATTCAAACACTTGACCATCGAAACAATGTCCAGCAGAAACCAGTCACAGGCGCGCTCATGGAAGAAATGGGGCATTGGACTGGAATCATCACTCAAGGTTTTGAATCAGGCAGGCTATAGCAAGCCATCTTGTATGAATGATACTCCAGGGATCTCTCTGGCAAGGAAAGGGCGTGAAAGGGCAGCAGAACGAGCTCACTTCTGTCAACAAGCTGGTTGCGCCGAATGGATCAAGACTTCAGCAGCAACATACTCTCTCCCTCTATTTTCTGTTTCTTGGGCTGGTATGCCTAGACACTCCGCGAAACTCTGCCATGGAAACAAAAAGCATGACACGTTCTTGCCACTGAAACTTTGTGAAAAAGGTGCGCCATGCAGGATGGTTGCAAAGGGCGCTGCATCAATGACCGTGTCGTGCCATGCGCTAATTTTGACCGCTTATGTCCAGGAGTGACTGTCACCCATGCCGCAGAATGTGAACGATGCCAATGATCAATGCCTCAGTGTGGTCGAAGCAAGCTTCGAAAGTTCCATGCTGATCAAGAAGCTGTTGAATTCACCGCATCATAGCGGTGGATTCCAACTGGGATATCACACGCCGGGACACCAACTAGTAAATAGGGCGAGATGGAGTGTCAGTGATCAAATGAAAATGACGAAGAACAGAACCACACGGCTACACTTGGCTACTTTGTGCCCGAGGTGCCAAGAAAACCAAGGCGGCCGTTGCGCCACAAACCAGCAGCACGCCACCTCCAGCGTTGCAGCATAAAACATAGGATGAAATGGATGAATCAGCACTAATTGCTAACACATGGTTGGAACATGTTGATGCCCCCAGTCTCTTTGAGTTCTCTGTCGAGAACTTTCAAAAGGTCATATGTCACAGGCTCATGCTGTGGCTCCCGAGGGGCTGAAATCGTCTGTTTCCCGGATGAGATGGCTCAGATTCAATCATGACAATGTGGACAATGTGGAATTGGGACAGGCATGAAATTGCAAGTCGCCAGTGTCAACGGACATATTTATATTCTTTATTTAAATATAATTATATATATATAATTATATATATATAATTATATATATATAGTCGGCAGAATATGGATATCTGTTGCCTTTGTTGTCTTTGACTGGGCCGCCAGGTATTCTGACCAGATCTGCGGAAGTACTACCATACCGTTCTGTACTCTCAAGAACTTGATTTGCAAAGAAAAGACTCAGTTGGACCTGTATCGATTGCGAAGACTCCGTTTTCAAGAGCTGCCATCACATCAAAGTACCTGACCCAGGTGGGAACATACATCTATGAATCACACCTGAACTGATCACAAATACTAGTACTGGATAGTTGTTGAGTCAACACAAAGCATATCAGCAAGCAAGAGAGTATAAGGCTTGGAGATGCTTGGACCTCTTTGGAATGGCGCATGGCCAAAACATTACTGCTCATTTCTTCTCGCTGTTCAAGTCAGTTTGGCCCTGTTTCTCTACAGTGGGCTAATGCTACTTTGATTACAGTTGAAATAAAGCACTGGCAGTTCAAATCTGCAATCTGCACTCAAATCGGTGGGCGACTGTCACAAAATGACTTTCTGTTTTAGTGTGTGCCGAGGACCCCCATCTCGCCTGAGGGCACCAAAGGCCAAGACACAAATGCCCACAGCGATCAAAAAGAACCCTAAGATCAAGTTCGACGAGACCTCAGCAAAACCAGGCCGTGACCAAATGACGCGGTAAAACTACGCACGAGAAAAAAAAAAAACACCTCACAAAAACACCTGGAACAAATGAGATCGGATATTTGGGGTTCCCATCTTTGTACTTTCCATCTACTCGGAAGCTGGCCCGGCAGGAATGCTCTTGTTCTTGGGCCCGTGCTCCAGGGAGGAACTTTATCACTCCAAAGCCTGCACCTTTTGTCAGGCTCAGGCGGAAATTTTGATGGAAGGACGAAAGAAACCAAAGCGCAAATCCATACAAAAATCAATATCTTTTGCAATCTATCGAGCTTCAGTATACGGCCGATAATGCACCCAGTGTGCTGTAGCATGACCTCAACCCTTGAAACATCTGGAAACCAATTGCTCCCGTAGTGCTAGCCATATCATTTCTGCAAACATGCTCACTTGCAATGCCGGACTGTAGCATGCCCCCGAGTAATTAATCAGTTTGCATCATCTTGCATCATGATATAATATGCATGCAATCCATATCATTGCATATTAGAAGGGCATGTAAGAGCTGTGAAGTTTCTATGATTCCATACTGAAACTTCATGAAACTTCGATACATTCCTGACTCATCCTGAATCGTCTCGGCCCCTCTCCACGAACCTGCCAAGGAAAGCCCGGTGCGAAGCCAGGCCAGAAACGTGCGTTCATTCGCCAAATGGTCTCGTGCCGCGCTGTCTTTGTTGGGCACCTCCCAGGCGATCTGACACTCTCGAAATCTCTAAGCTTGGGACATCTTGGGACAAACATTGCACAACTATCAGCTATCCATCAGCTATCCATCATTATCCATCTACTAGAATCATCCAGAATCTACTATTCGTCTAACTACAAGTACAATAAACATCAATAAACTATATATCCACATATATCTACACTAGAGCCATCTAATTACAAATATCTACAAGCTGCAGTTGGGTGTCCTTGAATGTGCTCGACTGTTTGGTTACGGATTGAATCATCATACCCTGTGCAGCTATATATATATATATATCTTGTTTTATCTTTTGCATTTGCAAATTCCTTCTGGTCACCACTACGACGCCCAAGCCAAATCCAAGAACTGAAAGGAAATTGAGCAGATACATCAGATACAACATTTATAAATCAACTCAAATTGCATACAAATGAATGTCTTGGCCGCCTGCTTGCTGAGACCCATGTTGATCATGGTGAGGTTTGAATGCCGCTTGGCATGGTCATGCACCTTTAATGACCGCCCTTGCGCCTGTCAGTTGGGAAGCAATGCCAGCACGCTTGCTCATTCATCAAGTACAAACACGCAACTAATCAGGAAAGGAATGGAAATGAGGTTGTCAGAGCTTTTCAATGTTTTCATATTTTGTTGTGTCGACGCACCAATCTTCACTGTGAATAAACTCAGCCACCTTTGGCGAGCTGGCAGAGGCGTTCCCCTGGCAAGACTTGAACATGAAATGCTCAACATCTTCAACCCCGTCCCTGAGAATTCAAAAAAATCCTTGGGCTTGTGATATTCCGCCGCCCCACTCACAGCATCTTACAAGTACCAACATCTCGTTGACAAGTTCATATCTTGCCAGCCTCCTTAGTAAGTCTCATCAAAACCAGCCAAACTTTACGTATATAACTATATAAATCTATATAATATTGCTTTTGTCAGCAACTTGATCGGCACCAGCTTATCAAGAAACAAGGTTCATTGTAACAAAACCGAATGCAATACATCGCAATACTCCCTCAAGCCCTAAGTTGATCCAAGTTGTGTCTGGATAAAATGCCTTCGGCCCGGGCCGGCGCCTCCTCTATTCTCAAATATCCGTCCTATATCACTTTTCAACATGCAACACCATCACAACGACTAGTGAAATAAAAAATTCATGTGGATGCACTACACAATTCGTGCACGATTGCTATGAGAAAAAATCCTTTCAATATCGCGACCACGTGGTAAAAGCAATTACGCTGTGCACCCCATATATATATATATATATTCTCTATGGGGAAGTTTCTGTATCCTATCTCTCCATCTCCATCTTGTTGAGTGAGACTTTCAAAGGCATAGGCGAGCATGCGGTCACCCCGCGCGGAATCAGCAATCTATCATAAATTGTTTTTTCCATTTTTTTCCAGCTCCCTCGCTACATGTAGAAACTCTAATGATCAGTCTTTCAATAGCAAACAAGGAACATGCAGGCACCGACAGTTTGTCGGAGAAAACTCATATGGACAATGCACTTTCCCAGATTCCATGGCACGAGGAAAAATCCAGCACAATGCTACAGCTATCCTGAATGGTGCTACACTACTAACCCGAGAGCCAGCTTTCTCCGTTTCCACCATTGTGCAGTCCCCCCCCCCTTGTCCTCTGCCATGGCAGGGCACCGGTCACAGCTTGTCTTTGAGCCGAGCTGCCCCAAACGAAATAAACCAGCCTACGACAGTCTCCGACCATGCTTCAGACTATAGGCCCAATTGGATGCACTGGTTTTACCGTGTCGCCTAGAGGTGGACTGGGACCGCAACAAAAAGCACGAATCAAAGGAACCGAGTGTTTGAAAAGATCTGAATAGATTTAATAAACATGGTAACATGTTTGAATTATGTCCAAGAGATTACGTATACAATTTTAAACTTCCAGGCAGTGAATTGAAAGTCTTCTTCCCTCCTTGCCTACCAAGCAGAATCTGGCCAACTTTTGCTATAAACATCTATAAACCATCTAAATCACCCCGAATCAATGGCACATGTTGGGCTCCCGACGTGTCACTCCAACGGCAGAATGCTGCAACATCAGCCTGCAGGTAGATGGGATGAAGGGGTGGACTGCAGCTGCTTGTCTTTGCGCGTACTTCGAGTACATTCAGTGAGAACAGCCACGGGCTTCTATTCACAAGCCCTTGGGAAAATAGGCAATCTATGCAAATCTATATTTTCATGTATTTTCTCCATGTCCGCGGTCAACGATTTGCAAATGGCCTTGTCAGCCTGTTGGTCCTTACAAAACAGTTGCCGATTGACAATAGCCCAAGTGACTATTTAGGCAAAAGCTCGCATTGCCTAAGGCATGAGCTGCGAGCCGTGCTTGCTTGCTTCAAACTTTTGCAAGTCTTCCAGCTAGCTTAAAAAAAACAATTCCTGGAAGCATCACTGCGAGTCCGAGAACGGCAAAGGTCTTGTCCTTACCCCAGGAAGGACCCCAGTGAAATTCTGGTTTTGCATCGAAGCCTGCCCACCATAAGATGCCAAGGGGACCAACAAGGGATGCAACCACTGCCTGCCACGTTGCACTGGATGTAAATTTCAGGAGGAAGCCGGTGGACACGTAGGACAGCATGTATGCAAGAACGAAGATCCTTGACTGTTCCTACCCTCGTTAAAACTCTATAATTAAACCAATTACTGTAAACGTTGAAAAAAAGAGCTTGAAACATCTTAAAAAAAAACGGAAAATCGCTACATCTTAAATCAAGTCTTGAATCATGCCCCATAGGAATGCCTTGCCACCACAGGTCTCGCCGAAGAAGAAGCATGACATGCCATTGTGCATGTGGTGAGACCATTCACCCAAGTTGGAGCTCAATCCATAGCCAGGAATCACGTCGACCCAAAAGAAGCAGGAGACGAAGATAAACTGCCAAAAGTTGAGCCAAAAGACAAAGACTCCCATCCGCGCATTCTGATTCTTGCTAAGGGCGCTCTCTTCTGTGACATTCATGAAGGCAGCTGGTATGAAGCCGCACATGAACCACATTGGCCAGAACACACTGTTGCCAGCTTCATCCTGGCCGTTGACCATGGTGGGGCCAACTGAAAGGAACACTCCGCAGACTACGATCATGGCAGCCATGATTTCCCACTTGGATGGATATGCCTTGATGAACCACACACGGACAAGGACGGTGATTGGGATCATGAAGTTGCCAAGAATGGCTTGCAGGAATGGAGCTGTGCGTGAAGAAGGACTAGCAAACACGACCATCATTCCATTCAAAGCATTGTAGAGGCCAATCTTCCAAACATCGCGCTGAGCATCAGAGGACAACATCAAGGCATCTCGTGAGCAAAGGCCACCAGGCATGGCGAATCGGAGCACGATAGCTCCACCAAAGAGCACCACGAAACTGAGACAAGCAAACCAAACCACGAAGTAAGGGCTCCCACCTGCTGCTCCAATTGTGTCGGAGAGCACGGGAAGAGCCACATTCTGCGAAACTTGCCCAATGACCATTCCAGCAGCAGCTAGGAAGCGAAAAGCACGGGTGTTGCGCCCCTCATGACGGGCAGGCGCAAGTCCATCCAATAAGTCGCGAGACATCGGTTCGTCCGTCATGGGTGCAGGATGGGCCATGCCTGTTAGCAAAGGCCTTTTGGTGGTGAACAGCGTCAAGCAGCGCAAACGCTGCTTGTTATTTTTGAACCAATCTCAGCAAGTCACGCAAACCGTTGCCGTTATTCTGTCGCATTCAGTGCAGGACATCAACTCCGTTGTGAGATCGGTCCATACACAATCTGTGTATAGTGTATACACAGATACACACTAGTGGGTACAGATCATGCCAGTGCCTGATGTTGAAACTGCTAACTGTCGCGAAATCATCAAAATCAACAGCACATCTTAAGCCCCCCACGCACAGGACGAAAGGTAGCTTCGCATTCTGCAGAAGGGATGAGGCAAAGGGGTGGGCTGCAAACAATATTGCTTCGCACGAGTTCTCTGCAATTATTATATAAATTTCACCACAAGGATCACCCCAAGATACCAAGAGTGAATTACGTATCATTGCGATTCATTACGTATCTAAAACACGTTTCCCATGTAACTGGCCTGCGGAATTCGCCGTTCAAGCTCAAGCGCCCTGGTTTGAACATCGATCTCTAAATATATCACATGTTGCTCCTATTTGCTCCTCTGGCCACTTTATCGCTAGCAACCTGCTACAATTCTTTACTTCGCCTCCTTGGTGTTTCCGAAAAATCTGCGAAAATCTGCGGATTTTGCCTTTGGGCCAAAGACGAGGAACCCTGCAGCGCACATCCCAACACAGTGCCAGGATCCACAGACCAAAATTCATCAAAATTCATCAAGTGGCGCCTGTGGTGCATGCTTTTCTTTAACCACCAGATGAATTCAGTCAATTCATATCACACCATTTGTTAAACTAGAAATGCAGCTTTGACGAAACATTGCGAAACTGCCCGTTCCCTATATATTTCTATGAGATTAAGCCCACCTTCAAGCAGGAACATAACTCCTGCTATGAGCAAAACACACTTTTACAAACCCAAGTTTGAAATGGCTGGAGGCTCGAACAGTAGCACATTTTTCAGGAGTGGTGCGCGCTCAAGGCAACCAGAACAGCCTTTCCGGCAAAGGCATTGAAAGTCTGGTAAATTTCATCGCGCACCCGTCCTGGGAAGCATGCAATGTGTTTAGAACAACTCTGCTGATGATTTCTATTTTTGGGGAGCATGGCAGGCTTCAAGACAGCAAATGGTCATAGTCATAGCACGATGATGTCCTGCGGTCGGACATTCAATCTCGCCCTCTTCATACAAGCCTGAGCTGCAGAAGCAAATGAACAAAAAAACATCGCACCCACCCACCCACACACACACAAAGAGTGACACACACACACACCCGCGCGCGCGCGCGCGTGTGTACATATGACATCACATTTTGCACCTAGACCTACATGAACATGCGCAATTTCGCTTGCATATTGTTTGATGCGTATGCGCGCAAGAGCAACTCACGCGCGCAACATCATGCAAAGATATGATTAAGCAAGTTCATGCAACTTTGTAGAAACTGCTCAAACTGCGACTGCAACAAGAACTGGCTCCCCGGCTTTGGCACCCAGAACTTCCAATCATGTGGCGATATGGCCATGTGGCCAACTATGGAATTCAAGCATGCAAAAACATTGCACTGTGGTCCTTTGTGCTGCCACAAACTTTAGCTCAGCAACACTGTCCTTCTATCATGTAGGCTTGCATCTCATCCTCCAGTATAACTTTGTCGTCAACGTAGCCTTGGCCACTTGGCTACCAAGCAACTTCAACCGCTCGACCCTGACCGCCTGCGAAAGACAATGGAACCTGTACTGATACTGTCTCGTGCCTAGACAGTTTTTTTGAAAGCAATACTCCATCATTCATCATGTTCAATATTCAATATGATTCAATATGCTCAAATGCGTTTGCATCTCTTTTTACGTGATTTGGTTTTCCTTCTCGGCGTGTTTGGCTGATTTGGCTGGATTATAAGTTATATATATATATGTATTTCTCTGTTTATCGCAAGGTGTATGGCTTAAGTATGCTTAAGTTGTGACAAGTTGCCAAGGTCTAGCAGCACGCGGCGACTGGCCTCCCACCGTCTGGGCGGAAGCTTGGCCAAACTTTGGGCCACTGCTTCGCGGTAGTTCTCATTCGTGCCGTACAGGCCATGAGCCAACTCATGCTGGAGCGTTTGCAAGTCCTTTGTACAGGGCTCGGGTGATCTAAGACTAATCTAAATCCTCGAATGCATTCGCTAATGGCAAAAAATACATTGCACATCATTGCCCGTGTCACTGACTACTGAGTACTATATACATGGATATTCCAGTCCTTCTCGCAACTTCCGATGACATATTTTGCATCTGCTGGCACGGCACGCAAAAAAGCATCTTCCTGGTGGGATGATGTGGTGGGTCAATGATTCAATGCATGCAAATGCATTGTGGAAGAAAGAAAGAAACAAAAGAAACCAATTGTGCAAAGCCAAACACATAAAACTGTCATGACACCTCTCTTCAGTGATCTTCAGTGCAATGTACTAAAAAGATCTAAAAAACCAAGTCCGGGGGGACAGCCGTAGACTTCTGCGACAGCTGGTGTCAGCAGCCCAACCTGTGGTCGCAAAGGTGAGCCCAGCTTTCCAGCTCGCGCATCATCCAGCACCCAACTTGGTATGTTGAATCCCGGCCACTGGAGGTAGTAGTCAAAGCCGCTGCAGTTTTTCTGGACATACCACGCCTTATACCTTCGGACATGACAAGCAAAGCTGCAGGGGTCAACATGACCAACGTGTGCAACCAGAACCCCTCAAGTCTTCCTGATGATTACATATTATGTAAAACCCAGCAACATGGTCGGTAAAATAAAATCCGTAAATACGCTACTGAGCAATTTAGCATGGCACATCATGGCACATGTGATTCCTTCATATTCATAGACGCAAAAAGGACCTATATGGACCTGTGAAGGTGCCGGTGTGCAACTGGAAGTGTGCAGGGATACAATTTCTTGTGAAAATACGCTTAAGAAAGCCCTCTCCTACTGTTCCAACCATTTTTTCCAGAACATGTTGGAAATTGTTGGAACATGTTGGAACGACCATGTGCATTGCATTCTGGTGGGAAGCAAGCACAGGCTGAGGCTGAACTTGGCGCCAAGAAACTGATCAAATTCGAAGGCACGATGCCGGATCTGGGGATTTGGGCATTCGTAGTATTCTTGGAATCGTAAGAATGTGCTGCCAAGAACAAGCCGAGAATCCTCAGAGGCACGAGTTTGTGTGAAAAGACATCCGTATAAAACAAACTCACAAAATAATGTGGCAAAATCGAAAGGCCTTTTGCAAGCGGGCTTCGGTATGTACACTGTACACTGATGGAAGCACCTGCAGCAAGGCCGGCGGCGAGATCACGAAAGCGGCATGCAGTTGATAATAGATATTGATAGCTGTCAAATGTTTACCGCGCGTAGATGCATATACGGTATATATATATATATATAGTCATATGTAGGATTATATAATATAGGTGATCAAAGGTCTATAGGCCAATTGCATCCAATTTCCTTTATAATGATCATTCAAAATCCTTCGAAACATGTGAGATTGGCTGCCTCAGCTTAGCAAGCAGGAGACTTAATTACTGTATCTCATTCAGAGGTTCGATTCAAATCTTGGCAGCAGCAGCAGCAGCAGCAGCCCTTATCCTATCTTTGGGCCATGGCGGCCACCATAATAGCCGGTCACACGTTGTCCCGTCCCACATGTTCTGCTCCATCAAACACTCGGGGCGGGTGTTGGGCACTCTGCACCTCTGTGAGGGTATAGAGCCCCTCGAAGTCTCTGGCGGAGATGTGCAAGTCTTCGCACCTGAGTCAAGCTGTGAAACCTCACTGCCACATAAACACTTATTTAGGAATGGAGATGCCAGCGGAAACTGACAGCGGAACCAAGTCAAACCCAACATGCGTGAGCCGAGACAACATCCATTGTGACCCGGAAGGAGATACAGCAGCACAAAAGGGTTCATTTCTGGTGCAAATGCAATGGGCCGCCAATGTGATCATGTGCCCTGTACGGAACGTAGATATATTTCAGAGTTTGCCACGTGTTTGAACAGCCAGTGAATCTTCTGTCCAAGCCTGGACTTTGGAATTCATCCTGAACCGTATCAGCTTTAAATCACTGAGTGATACTGACAGAAGCACAATAAGGTAGCCAAGTGCCAAGGCACATTGCATCAAAATAAGCGCAAACGAATTCTTCAGAACCTTGACAAGCCGGGAAAGCACAGTTGAGTCTTGCAGTGCGTTTGCAAGAAACGTTGGCGGAGACTGTGTGGACAGCTGCCCCTGCCTTTTTCCAACCTAAAAGAGTGCTATGGAGCGCTTCTTGTGTTCTTGCACTACACCATGTAGGCAAGGAGCTTGAATGCTGAAAGCGCACTTTGCACCTGCGAACCTCCAGAACGCATGGCAAGTCTCAGCCCACATTGTCTTGAAACTTGTCTTGAATGAAAGCACACTATATCCGCCGACCCGAGCCGACGGCAGGGGGAGCGTGTCCAAGGAGCAATGTCAGGCGGTGCTGGCTGCCAAGGCATTCTTGGCTGGGCGGCTCTCTTTCTAGGTTTTTTTGTTCGAAGCCTGGCGCCATCGGAGCCAGCTGCAGGCTTCCAAGATTTTTTCTAGAGGCATCGGAAAAAGCAAGAGGCGATTCAGAAGCGCGATTGGGACCAGGACCAACCTGCCACGGTGGTTTCCCGTTTCGCACGCGGGCACCAAAGCTGTCGGCTGCAGGCTTCAAGAACTGGTTTTCTAAAAGGTCTCAGACACGTTAGGCATTGGCACCTGCTCTCCTGAAACGGGGTTGGGACCAGCCTGCCACTGTGTTTTCTAGCTTCGCATGGGACTGCCGAGGCTGTCGGCTGCAGGCTTCAATAAGGCTTCGGAAGGACCAGCCTGCCACGGCGCTTTCCCGTTTTGCATGCGGCCGTCAAATTTTAAAGCTGCCGGCTGCAGGTTTCAAGAGCTGTTTCTGGCTGAGGGACACATCCATATATCCGCCAAACATCTGCAAGATCTGGGTGCCGAATCTCAGCACGCAATCATTGCAAGAAATGATGCAAAAACAGTTTCATGTTAACATCATAAAAACAAGCGGCGGATTTCCGCCACGTTGGAGTGCCAAACAATTGGAAAGTTGACTTGAAAGTTTTCACCTGTCATAAAGCATACCTTACCAATCTATACCAATCTAAAAAAAAATGTTCAATCTAGCACATGGATATACTCAACATATTTTTTGTAATACCAGTAGTGCCGCACAAGGCGGTGGCGGAAGCTTCAAAAATAGGAAACCTATAGGAGAGGTTGGTTGCTGTGACTGAAGGATGGCAGAGCGAACCCACTGATGGACCGACAAGTGGTTGGAGGCAGCGCAGTGGAGGTGTAATGTAGTGTAGTTGTAGTTGTGGTTGTAGTTGTAGATGTCGTTGTGGTTGTCATGTAGTTGTAGTTGTAGTTGTAGTTGTAGTGCAGTGTAGTGTAATGTAGTTGCAGTGGTTAGTGTAGTTGTAGTTGTTGTAGTTGTAGTTGTAGTTGTAGTTGTAGTTGTAGTTGTCATGTAGTTGTAGTTGTAATGGTGGTGTTTCTTCTGGTTGTAGTTGTCGTAGTTGTTGTAGTTGTAGTTGTCGTAGTTGTTGAAGTTGTAGCTGAAGTTGTAGTTGAAGTTGTAGTTGTAGCTGTTGTAGCTGTAGCTGTTGTAGTTGTAGCTGTTGTAGTTGTAGTAGTTGTAGTTGTAGTTGTAGTTGTCATGTAGTTGTAGTTGCAATGATGGTGTTTCTTCTGGTTGTAGTTGTCGTTGTTGTTGTAGTTGTAGTTGTCGTAGTTGTTGAAGTTGCAGCTGAAGTTGTAGTTGAAGTTGTAGTTGTAGTTGTAGTGCAGTGTAGTGTAATGTAGTTGCAGTGGTTAGTGTAGTTGTAGTTGTTGTAGTTGTAGTAGTTGTAGTTGTCGTTGTAGTTGTAGTTGTTGTTGTGGTTGTTGCAGTTGTAGCTGTAGTAGTTAACGTAGTTGTTGTAGCTGTCAGTGTCATGTAGGTAAAGTTGTTGTAGTAGTTGTTTTAGTTGCAGCAGCAGCAGCAGCAACAACAACAACAACAACAACAACAACAACAACAACAGGGACCTGACCCCTTGGGGCATCGCCGGTGTGCGAAGCCCTACGATTTAACAATGGCAAAGTGCATCATCATACAAGCAGTAATCACTAATTACCTTTCACAGGGCCAGTAGGAACATGTAGGAACCACCCCTGGCCCATCTCAATTTGTTTGACAGGCAGGAACTTTCCGGGAAGATGATGGAGTGGGCACCTGCGCCATTGCGAAGATACGGCACAATGATGCTGCAGGCGGTACATGTCGAAACATGGGCGGAAGGCCAGCAGCAGAAAGGAAGCAATGCCTTAGCAACATTGGCAGTGTGACTCTTGATGACCGCCTACAGCGCTGCCGTGGCAACTCAACTGGACACAATCATCACAAACTCACATTCAGCCATGAAAGGAATCGTTGTTTCAGAATTTGCTCTAGAAAAATAGGACCCTGCCATTCAGCTGCCTTTGCAGCTGCTCCAGCTGCCCAAAAACGCTGAGGACCTCAGCGATGGCCGAAATATCCATGTCCTTAGATAGGCCCATGCTGACAACGGCCGACACAAAGGTCACCAATTGAAGGAAATTCAGTCACAATGAAGGATGCTCAAGGATGTTCAATGTTCAATAAAAATCACCCATCACCAACCATGGTGAACCAATGATTGACGATTGGAAACTTGTTTGCATCTCTTTGCTGCGGTGTTCTAAAGGTTTCGGTTTCAAACAACCCAGCACATTTCCACATGCCAAGCACGTAGAAGAGTTGCACCCCCTAGGACTGTTCCGTGTTATATAACATCAGCTACCATTTTCAGGGAGACATGCATTGCAATTTTGTGCTGGCACTTGCGAATGAGGGCAGCTAACATGTCCTGATGTGGGATTTTTGGAAACTCAGAAAATTCAGATCTCTCAGGATTTTTTTCTGGGGGTTGGATTGTCCAAAATCAACATGCCCATCTTGTTTGGGGGGTCTTGGTGTGAGATATGCTGTTTCTATTCCGTTCGCCATCTAAGACACTGCTATGGCATCCTATGGCATGTGGGCGCCAGAATTCCTAAGAGTTGGCATGGGCCTGCACAGGCCCAAAAAGCCAACAAGCTTGGCGCCAGGGGGCCAGAGAGCTGGCAAGTCTGCTATAGAGTGGCTCTAAAGAAGCAAACAAGCTGGCTGTCCATGCTGGCGACAAAGCTGGAAAGGTGTGGTGTGGTGTGGGTGTGTGTGTGTGTGCAAAACCCTTGCCAAGGGGAACAAATCGTAGCAAACTCTTGGTCTTACACTAGTGATTTCATTAATGCAGACTTTCAACTCTCAATTCAAACGCAGGGGGCTCAGCATTTCACTATGGTCAACGAAGCTACCAATGAAATGGGGTATCCAGCTTGGCCAGCTGGACGTACAACCACCCTTGTCATCATGATTCTCATGATTACATGATACCATTGCATAATTTCACATCATCTCATTTCATGCCTCTCCCTTCGGAGTGTTTCCAAGTGTGTGTGTTTCATGCACCCGGATCTCTGGTTAAGTGCCAGGGAAGCTTGGTGGTACGTCCACCGGGGATAGCAGATTTTTTAAAGAACTTGCCAGACTCTATGTTCACAGAAGCAAGTCTTGCACAAGCATCCAGGATTACCTGCCAGAACTCCAGATCAGATGTCAGAATTCTCCTTCAGAATGCGCCAGAGCGGACAAGCCAGAGCTTTCATTTCAGATTTCCTCGTGTCATCCACGGATTTTGTATCAACACCACATTTCATGATACAAGGCGGGAATCCTAATCAATGTGAATCACATCCACACTTTCTCACTGCGTCACGTTGTGAATGGTTGCGATCATGTAGCTTGTGACGACAATAGCTTGTGACGACAGCAGCTAGCTTGTTTGCTTTGCAGTTGGGGAATGCTCCGCCATTCAGGACACCAACGCCAGAGTACTCTGCCATTCAGGACACCACCACCTAGTACTCCGCCATTCAGGACACCACTACCAACTCGGCATTTGGTCCACAACCGTTTACTTTTTGCGTTGCGCCGTCAGTCAGGAGGGGTGGGTTTTGAAGCACCGTTTCTGAGGGCAGTCGTTCACCATGTTCAAAGAACTTGTGACCAAGCGCCTTCTTGTGTGTGCAAGCCCCTTACTAAGGGGAACAAATCGTAGCAAACTCTTGGTCTTACACTAGTGATTTCATGAATGCAGGCTTTCAACTCTCAATTCAAACGCAGGGGGCTCAGCATTTCACTATGGTCAACGAAGCTACCAATGAAATGGGGTATCCAGCTTGGCCAGCTGGACGTACNGTGTGGGTGTGGGTGTGGGTGTGGGTGTGGGTGTGGGTGTGGGTGTGGGTGTGGGTGTGGGTGTGGGTGTGGGTGTGGGTGTGGATGGGTGTGCGGGTGTGTGGGTGTGTGGGCGGGTGGGTGAGTGAATGGGTGTGTGGGTGTGTGTGTGTGTGTGGGGGTGTGTGGGTGTGTGCGGGGTGTGTGGGGGTGGGTGTGCGGGTGTGTGTGTGGGTGTGTGGGTGTGGGTGTGTGGGTGTGTGGGCGTGTGGGTGTGTGGGTGTGTGGGTGTGTGGGTGTGCGGGGGTGGGGGTGGGTGCGTGGGGGTGTGGGCAGTGGGACTTTGGCGTTGTATGGTAAACAATTTATAGCCCCGCTCTGATTGTTGATGTCAAAGAACTGATCACAAGAGCTGATCACAAAGATGGTTCGATCATGTCACCCACTGCGACGTTTCTCAGATCTTCCATGTCCTGGATTGATTCAGTGTCAAAAGTGGTTCGTGCCGGTCACTGCCTGCCCTTATCAAAAGGCTTTTGTGTGTGTGCGTAAACTGCTGTTTCCGCAGATTGCACGCGGTCTAAAATTTAAAATTTACATTAAAACGCTACAGGGTGCCAGGGATCAGCGCAAGTCTGGCACTTTGTGCATTGATCTGTGATATTGGAAAGGGACGCCTTTCTGACGTACCTGCATGTTGCTTCTGATCACCTGTTGTTCTGTATATTTCAGGCTCACCAGGTCTGATTGCACAACCTCGCTGATGTATCACTTGCTGTCAGGACGGCTTTACCCAGGAAATCTTAAGGCAATAACAACCTCAACATGATAACGCTCCATGTCAGAATATTTCTCTATCAGCAGTGTGTGTGTGTGAAACCCGTTATCACATAGATTCCTTTATACGTCAACAGCAATTTCTATCCAGAAATGCAGGGGGCCTGAGGCTTCGCACCAGGACTCAGGCCAACGAAGACGCCTGTTGAGAAGTGTGAAATCATTCTGGGACGCCAGAATGACGTACCTGCATTTTCTATCAGCGTATTTTCCGATCGACATGGCACGGGGCCAAGCCAAGAACCCCAACACATGTGGTTTGCTCATGTTTGTTCAGCTACTTGCTTGCTTTCAATCTCGGTTTTCGCATGTTGTTCCTGATCGAAGGTTGCCTAGGAATCAGGCGACGGCAAGCTCTACTTTCATCATCTTCAGGTCAACCTAAGCAGTGTGTGTGCGTCCGTTCCGTGGGATCCTTTGTTAAAAATCTAGAGACCGTCACCTGGCAGGTGGAGAAAACACATCTAGGGAGAGTGGCGACTGTGTGGGTGAGAAACTTAATAAGAGACCCCCCCCTTGTGACTCATGACTTTACCGATTCTTATTGTGGCTGTGCATTTTCGGTAGGGCATACAGGACCAAAATGAATCAAGCATAGGCCCTGGCCTTGCTTCACCGCATCCGCTTGAAACAGGGACCCAAGCCAGTGCTGTTATGTGCTGCCCAGTTTCGTCGATGTTTAGAGAGAGATCCTGACACATTGGTGTGAAGGCATGTTTATCAGCCGTACTTAAAAAGCCAAGGATTTCAAGGGCATATGAAAAATCGTGAAACATACAGTTAGTAGTCTAGTAAATTCACCCAAGTCGCAACAAGCAAACCTTGTGCAAACCGGCGCAAACACTGTGGCTCTCAGGATTCGCTTTTCGGCAAGCTTTTTTTTGCATAGGTCACAATGGTCACAGGCCTAAAACGTCGTAGCAAACCGCGACTTGATCAGAATGAGACAGGCTTTGGACGCTGAAGCCACCTTAAGCTTTGGCCCCTGAGAGCATGGACTTCGCTTGGTCCAGGAAATCCATTTCATCTGAACGAGCTGATTGCCTGGCATCGAACTGCTGCATGAGGGCGTCACACTGGTTGTGCAACTCTCCTGTCAACCCTGCGAGTTCCGCCAGCTCTGTCGTCAAACCCTCCTTGGCCTGACGTGCCTCTACCAAAGAAGCCTCAGCTGCAGCCTTCTCCCCTTCCTTGGTTGTCATCTCCTTCTTCTTGGTCTCAATGGATGCAGCGGTTGTCTTGGCAAATGCCTCGTAATCTTCTTGAGCAGAAGTCTCTGCATGGGTTGCCTCAACTTCCATGGCTTTCGCATCAGCAATGAGCTGCTGAAGCATACTGATGACACCAAAGCTAGCGGATTGCTCTTTGTAATCCTTGAACTCGGGCTCACCTGCTTTGCTTTTCTTGGCTTGAATGAATGCAGGCGCCTCTTTGATGTAGAACTTCTTCAACGAAGCACTCGCTTCCTGCAACAGCTTCTGGGTCTGCCGTTGCTCCATGACCACGCCCTGGAACTCTTTGTTTTCCTTCTCGCGATTCTGGCCAGCCACTTGCGTTTGCTTGTTCATTTCGGCTATCTCACCCTCCAGAGACTTGATGTCGGCAACCAGTTGCCCAACCTTGCTTTGGAGGGCTTCCAGCTCTGCCAGCTTCTGCTGTTCAGAGTTGGTCTTGTCCTGTGTCTCCAGCTTTGTCTTCTGCAGCTCATCAACGCACCAATCCTTCTTCTCAACTTCAGCGGCCTGCTGCTTCTTCAGATCAGCCTTCATTTCATCAATGGCCTTCTTCACCTTCTCGAAGTTGTCCAACTTCATGGTCAAGGCCAATGTGGTCAGGCGGGAATCCAATTTCCTCCCAGCAGCAGCCAACATAGCTGCAGCACGGTCTTGGCGATTGTCGCGAGAAGACACCTGCAAAAAGGAGAAGGTCTTGCCGAAATTAGCATGCGCCTCATCTGCAGTCAAGGTCTCAATGGTCTTGCTGACCGCAGCTTGCTCCTCAGATCGCAACTGGCTGCGCTTGTCGTAGTCCGTGTCCATGGCCGCACACTTCTCTTTGACCTCGGTACTGACAGCGCCATCTGCTTCCAAGGCCGCAGTGGTGTCTTTGATGTCTTGCTTGCTCTGCTCCTTCTCCAAATCTGCTGATGCTTTCTGCTCCTTCTTGGCCTCCAACTGTTTCTTGGCAGCCTGAATTTCCTCAGTCTTGGCTTTCACCAGGCCTTCATGAGCCTTCTTGTCCTCAGTCTCCTGCTTTTTGAGATCTGAGAGCTGTACTTCAAAGCTGTCCTTGAGACCGGAGAGCACACCCGCAACCCCTCCAGGAGTTTCCCGGGAGGTCTGCAAGAATTGGGATCTCAATTTGGGATTCAACAATGATTCCACCTTGCTCCGTTGTGCCTTGGTCAACAAGCGTTCATGTTTTGAGAGGACGCTCTTCAGCTGCGTCAAGGCATTGGCCACTCGTCCCTTGGAGGTCTGCAGAAATGAAGATTGGTTGGTGCCAATCACATCAAGTGCCTTGTCCACAGAAGTCGCGGACTGGGCGAGGTCTTTCTCATCAGCGGCGAACTCAGTCACCTGCTTGGCGCGCAAGGCCTCAGCCGTCTCCAAGGCCTTTTCGTTGCTGGACACCTCATCCTCAGTATGAGTGATCTCTGAAGTCAAGCGCGAGCTGGTGGCAGCCAACTCATCAACACGAGCCTCCAAGGCTTTCACGTGGTTCTGCGCTTCTTCAATGCTCTTGGCCTTTTCATCTCCGTTGCTTTTGCACCAACACTGCNGCCAACTCATCAACACGAGCCTCCAAGGCTTTCACGTGGTTCTGCGCTTCTTCAATGCTCTTGGCCTTTTCATCTCCGTTGCTTTTGCACCAACACTGCATCTTCTCATAGGTGTCTTCATCCTCTTCAGCCTCCTTTTCCAAATTGGTTTGCATGTCTTTCAGCAGGTTCACCACTTTGGTGACCGGCCGGGTTTCGGTCTCCATGGCCAAGAAGCCATGTACAACTGCGAACAAACACAGGATGCGGATCATCTCGAGGGGATTCAACCGCCCCTGGCTGTGCTACAATTCTTCCTTAGGGAAGTCACGGATGCATTGGAACTTGAGCCCCAAAATCTATCGGAATTGCACAGGTGGAGGCTGTCCGGTAGGTCTCCCATGATCCATCGACCGTGCTGCGTGCTGACATTCTTACACACAAGGAAAATTTGGAGAGAAACTTCCATGTTACGGACAGCGAAGAAAAGCAGAAAGAGAGAAGAGAACAGTATAGCAAAGCAGAGTAGAATAGGGTAGGGTAGGGAGGAAAAGAGAAGAGCGGAGAAAGGTATAGAAAAGTAGACTAGGGCTGGGTAGAGTAGAGAACAGGAGAGAAGAGCAGAGTAGGGTAAGGTAGAGAAGGTAGACAAGGACAAAGCAAAGAAGAGCACATAGACTAGACGACAGTGTGGCCCGAAAGGAAAGCAGGAGGGAGTAGACGACAAGAGTTGGGAAGAAGAAGATAACAAGAAAGCGGTAGATGAATGATGATGAATGCATGACCATGAATGATATGATGATTGATGTTGGTGAATTCACGATGGACGATGAATGACAACTCTTGCGTGATGTGTGACAGCTGATTGTTTCGCGCGACTTGCGGTCACAACCAGCGTGGGTAGCCAAGCGGCAGGTGGGACACGAGAAAAAGTTGCATGCTGTTAGTCTGCACATGCATGATGCTGTGCCACGTGTTCAATGCGCTCTGACATGAAGCAACAAAAAAGGAAGAAGACCCGTGCCAATGTTACTACAATAATGACAATGTGGACCTGTTGAAGCACTATGTGGCTTGAGCCGGCAACGGAAATTCAACTGTTTGTCGTTATGATTTTGACGCCAATACCCTGTTTGAGTCCCTGATTTTTTTAAATCAAGGACCCAAAAATGACCGTTTTTGAGTCCCTGATTTTTTAAAAAAATCCAAGACTCAAAAATAACCGTTTTCATCCGATTTCTGTTGAACTATGGCTTGCAATGTTTTGCTAGTGCAGAAAGATTCAGTAACACTTCAACCTCTGATGCCAACCTTGTCAAACTCTTAGACGTTCTTGCAGCGCGTCCANATGGCTTGCAATGTTTTGCTAGTGCAGAAAGATTCAGTAACACTTCAACCTCTGATGCCAACCTTGTCAAACTCTTAGACGTTCTTGCAGCGCGTCCAAGTACAGAAAACAGTGAACACGCGTGCTGTTTCGCCTGTGACATCCCGTACGCGATGTATGTTGCGTCGTTAAGTACAAGGCTTTACACACAGAAGCTTTTGCACAGAAAAACGTTTACACAAAGACACGGTGACACACAGGAGCTTCACACAGAAGAGCGTTTACAGAGAGAAACTTTGACACACAGACGCGTTTACACAGAGGAACTTTTACACAGAAGAGCTTTTACACACAGACGCGTTTACACACAGGAGCTTTTACACAGAAGGGCGTTTACACACATACACGTTTATACAGAGAACTCTNCAGAAGAGCTTTTACACACAGACGCGTTTACACACAGGAGCTTTTACACAGAAGGGCGTTTACACACATACACGTTTATACAGAGAACTCTTTCACACAAAAGCTTTTATACAGAAGAGCTTTTACGCACAGACGCGTTTACACACAGGAGCTTTCACACAGAAGAGCTTTTACACACAGGAACTTTTACACACAGAAGAGCGTTTACACACAGGAGCTTTTACACAGAAGAGCTTTTACACACAGACGCGTTTACACACAGGAGCTTTTACACAGCAGAGCGTTTACACACAGGAGCTTTCACACAGAAAAGCGTTTACACACAGGAGCTTTTACACACAGAAAAGCGTTTACACACAGGAGCTTTTACACAGAAGAGCTTTTACACACAGACGCGTTTACACACAAGAGCTTTCACACACAGGAACTTTTACACAGAAAAGCGTTTACACACAGGAGCTTTCACGCAGAAGAGCGTTTACAGAGAGAAACTTTGACACACAGACGGGTTTACACAGAGGAGCTTTTATACAGAAGAGCTTTTACACACAGACGCGTTTACACACAGGAGCGTTCACCCAGAAGAGCGTTTACACACAGAGGCGTTTACACACAGCAGCTTTTACACAGAAGGGCTTTTACACACAGAGGCGTTTACACACAGGAGCTTTTTCACACAGAAGAGCTTTTACACACAGAGGCATTTAAACACAGGAGCTTTTACACAGAAGAGCGTTTACACCAAGACGCGTTTACACACAGGAGCTTTCACACAGAAAAGCGTTTACACACAGGAACTTTTACACAGAAAGGCGTTTACACACAGCAGCTTTTACACAGAAGAGCGTTTACACCAAGACACGTTTACACACAGGAGCTTTCACACACAAGAAGATTTACACACAGGAACTTTTACACAGGAAGGCGTTTACACACAGAAGCTTTTACACAGAAAAGCGTTTACACCAAGACACGTTTACACACAGGAGCTTTTACACAGAAGAGCGTTCACACACAGGAACTCTTACACAGAAAGGCGTTTACACACAGGAGCTTTTACACACAAAAGCGTTTACACCAAGACGCGTTTACACAGAAGAGCTTTTACACAGAAGAACGGTCACACACAGGAGCTTTTACACAGAAGGGCGTTTACACAGACACACGTTTACACAGAGAACTCTTTCACACAGAAGCTTTTATACCGAAGAGCTTTTACACACAGACGCGTTTACACACAGGAGCTTTCACACAGAAGAGCNGAGAACTCTTTCACACAGAAGCTTTTATACCGAAGAGCTTTTACACACAGACGCGTTTACACACAGGAGCTTTCACACAGAAGAGCTTTTACTTTACACTAAGACACGTTTACACACAGGAGCTTTCACACAGAAGGGCGTTTACACACAGGAGCTTTTACACACAAAAGCGTTTACACCAAGACGCGTTTACACAGAAGAGCTTTTACACAGAAGAGCGTTCACACACAGGAACTCTTACACAGAAAGGCGTTTACACACAGGAGCTTTTACACACAAAAGCGTTTACACCTAGACGCGTTTACACAGGAGAGCTTTTANCAAGACACGTTTACACACAGGAGCTTTCACACAGAAGGGCTTTTACACAGAAGAGCGTTTACAGTGAGAAACTTTGACACACACAGACGGGTTTACACAGAGGAGCTTTTACACAGAAGAGCTTTTACACACAGACGCGTTTACACACAGGAGCTTTCACACAGAAGAGCTTTTACACACAGAGGCGTTTAAACACAGGAGCCTTTACACAGAAGAGCGTTTACACCAAGACACGTTTACACACAGGAGCTTTCACACAGAAGGGCTTTTACACAGAAGAGCGTTTACAGTGAGAAACTTTGACACACACAGACGGGTTTACACANCAAGACACGTTTACACACAGGAGCTTTCACACAGAAGGGCTTTTACACAGAAGAGCGTTTACAGTGAGAAACTTTGACACACACAGACGGGTTTACACAAAGGAGCTTTTACATAGAAGAGCTTTTACACACAGACGCGTTTACACACAGGAGCTTTTACACAGAAGGGCGTTTACACACATACACGTTTATACCTTTTATACAGAAGACCTTTTACACACAGACGCGTTTACACACAGGAGCTTTCACACAGAAGAGCGTTTACACCAAGACACGTTTACACACAGGAGCTTTCACACANGAAGACCTTTTACACACAGACGCGTTTACACACAGGAGCTTTCACACAGAAGAGCGTTTACACCAAGACACGTTTACACACAGGAGCTTTCACACAGAAGGGCGTTTACACACATACACGTTTATACAGAGAACTCTTTCACACAAAAGCTTTTATACAGAAGAGCTTTTACACACAGACGCGTTTACACACAGGAGCTTTTACACAGAAGGGCGTTTACACACAGGAACTTTTACGCACAGAGGCGTTTACATTCAGGAGCTTTCACACAGAAGAGCGTTTACACCAAGACACGTTTACACACAGGAGCTTTCACACAGAAGGGCGTTTACACACAGGAACTTTTACACCGAAAGGCGTTTACACACAAGAGCCTTTTACACAGAAAAGCGTTTACACCAAGACACGTTTACACACAGGAGCTTTTACACAGAAGAGCGTTGACACGCAGAAGCTTTTACAGAATCACATCCAATTTTACCTCAGTTTTTGCACTTCGACCCTCATTTCGTGCGAAAGGGTCAAAAACAAATCGCAATTTTATCTCAGTTTTTGCACATCGAACCTCATTTCGTGCGAAAAGGGTGCGCGAGGCCCCGCGAAATCGCAATTTTACTTCAGTTTTTGCACATCGAACCTCATTTCGTGCGAAAGGGTTGCGCGAGGCCCCGCGAAATCGCAATTTTACCTCAGTTTTTGCACATCGACCCTCATTTCGTGCGAAAGGGTTGCGTTTCGCAACCATTCATTTGACTGCCCTGCCGCCTAAGAGAGAATTAGAAGAACTTGAGAAGTAAGAGTTTTTGGTAGGAGTTTTAACTCCTGAGTACCAACTCCTGAGTACTACCTCCTGAGTATGTAACTCCTGAATGTATAACTCCTGAATATATAACTCCTGAGTCATAACTCCTGAGTCATTTACTCCTGAGTAATACCTCCTGAGTATCCCCATGGCCATTCCCTGGGTCGACTTAGGGTGTACCATTTTATAGGGACCCAATGGTTTTGCCTACAAAATGGTTTTAGGGACTCTACAAAATGNCCATTCCCTGGGTCGACTTAGGGTGTACCATTTTATAGGGACCCAATGGTTTTGCCTACAAAATGGTTTTAGGGACTCTACAAAATGGTAAGGCCAATGGCAGGGCTTTACAAAATGGTTTTTTGGGTCATTTTTCTTGGATAATCTAATTCCACCAACAAGATGGAACAATGTGTAAAAACTATCTTTACACACTGACAATCCTCTACAAAATGGACATCTGTCTCTTACAAAATGGTGGGTTTTGGTGCCCAAAAAATGATCATGCACCGAGATAAAAATGAAACAAGCTCTAAAACCCACTCGTTGCTACAAAATGGTATCTTTGAGTTCAATTTTCAACCCCAAATCCATAGCAGCCAGAACCATTTTCTAGGCGCACGGCCTGTCAACCAGACTTCTTGGTTGGCGTTGCAATTTGTTTCATGCAACTCTTACAAACTGACAAAATAGAAATGCTTTTGCCAGCAATGTGCTGGCAATCTTTTTGGAGATGAACACTTACAAGCAAATGATCACAAAATGGTAAGGCCAACGCCAGGGCTTACAAAATGGTAGTGTTTGTCAACTTTCTTGGATAATCTAATTCCACTGACAAAATGGAACAATATGTAAAAACTNAAAATGGTAGTGTTTGTCAACTTTCTTGGATAATCTAATTCCACTGACAAAATGGAACAATATGTAAAAACTATCTTTACACAACAAAACATACCCTGAAAATCCTCTACAAAATGGACATTTGTCTCTTACAAAATGGTGGGTTTGGGTGCCCAAAAAATGATCATGTCCCAAAGTAAAAATGAAACACATATCCAAACCCCACTGCTTTCTACAAAATGGTTAGGTCACCATAAAATGGTACCAGATTTTGGACTTAAGTCCACCATTCTGTGGTGGAAATGGCCACGGGGATTCCTGAGTAACGACTTCTGAGTAAGAACTCCTGGGTAGATGATGTAAATGATGATGATGTGGCTTAAATTGGATGATGTAGATGATGTAGATGATGTAGATGATGTAGATGATGTAGATGATGCATTTAAATGTACATGAAAATGATGTAGATGATGTATTTAAATGTACATGATGATTGATGTGGGTAGGAGATGTTATGTTAATGATGATGCAGATGATGTAGATGATGTAAATGATGTNGTTTTGTATGAGATGTATGTGAAAATGATGTGAGTAAAAGATGTTGTGTAGATGAAGTTGGTAGTTGTTCTTTGGGAAAAACCCTTCGCAGGAGCTTTCAGGAAAAAGCAAAATAGAGAAGAGGAGGGTAGAGAAGAGCAACGCAGAAGAGTAGGGTAGGATAGAGTAGAGTGGAGTAGAGCAGAGCAGAGCAGAAGAGAGTAGGGTAGAGCAGAATATAGTAGGGCGACGTAGGGAAGACAAGAGAAGGGCAAAGTAGATCTGGGCAAGGCAGTAGAATAGAGTCCTTTGGTGTGGAGTGGAGTAGAGTATGATAGAGTAGGTTGTGGTAGACAAGAGCAGAGCAGTTAGACAAGGGGGAATAGAGAAGAGCAGAGTAGAGAAGAGAAGAGTAGAGAAGAGCAGAGTAGAAAACGATACAATAGAGAAGAGGAGAGCAGAGCAAAGGAGACAAGGAGGAGTCGAGCAGACTACAGTAGAGAGGGGTAGTGGAATAGAGCAGGTTAGAGTAAAGAAGAGCGGAGCAGAGCAGGGTAGAACAAGAGAGCCAAGTAGAGAAGAATACTTGAGGTAGGGTAGCGTAAAGTATAGGAGAGCAGAGCAGAGAAAAGAGTAGTAGAGAAGTTAGAGAAGGGCGGCGTAGAGAAAAGGAGACTGAGAAGAGAGGGTAGAGTCAGTCAGGGTAGGGAGAGAGAGAGAGAGAGAGTGTAGACAAGAGGGGAGTAGAGCTGAGCAGGGCACAGAAGGGGAATACAGAAGAGGAGATTCGAATTGAGGAGAGAAGAATAGAGAAGAGTGGAGCAAAGTAGAGAAGAGCGGAGAAGAGTGGAGCAAAGTAGAGAAGAGCGGAGAAGAGCAAGGGGGAGAAGAGGAGCATAGAGTTGGAGTAATACGAGGGAGGAGAGCAGAGTAGAGTGGGGGAGAGCAGGGAGAGGAGAGGAGAGTACAGAATAGAAGAGCACAAGAGAGAAGAAAAGAGAGAAGCAGAGTTTGCCCATATTTTGGAATTAGTCTAGATTCTCGCACGAAAGGTCCGCGTTCATAACTTCAACTTACAGTTTTTGGAGGAAGCTTCGCGCGAAACCTTCATTTTCATAATTACTTAACCTTGCAGTTTCTGAATGTTTTGAGGGAAGTCTCGCAATAAATGTGTTCTTGAGAAATAGCCGTTGCACGAAAACGTTTGCTTCGCGAGGGAGGCGAAACGTGCCTCGGAAGATCAGTGTCTCGCGCCATCTCGCGTCATTCTCGGATCATGGTTGGAGCGGCTGCCCGGTGGAACTGACTGCTTTTGCGGCGCTTTCTTACACACATAGTTCTATGGTCTTTTCATGTCTTTCACAGCTCAGAGCTTTCACTTCACATTGGAGTGGCTGTGTCAATGGTGCTCTGCATGTAGTTGTATGGTCTTTTGCAGCTCGGCGCGTGCAAATCGCATTGGAGTGGCTGCGTCAATTCAATGTGACTGTTGGTGTATATCTGTGGGCTGCTGCCATTGTTGAGTTTTGCAATCCAGCGGTGGGGCGCGGTCAAATTGCTGTGTGAATGCTTCTGCTTGGCAATTTGTTCAAAATTTGGTAGCTGCATTTCCTCCACCAATTCGCCAAAAATGCTCCAAGATCGTACCTTTCTCCGGCGCCGGGATCCATCCAGTTTTGGGAGCTCATGCTGCCAATCGCTGGGTCAAGGTGACTTTTTGTGGGTCGCTGAGAAGTTAGCCGTGTCAAGGAAAAAAGAACTGCCAAGAGAAAATGTAGAGAAACAGATTTCAATGGAGAGGGATGAAGAGCAATAGATTGTGAAAAGGAAGAAGGTTTGAGGCAAAGAGATGTCAAGAAAAAGTCCTGACAAGGAAAGAGGTGACAGGAAAAGGGATGTCAAGAGAATTGGATGCCAAGAGAAAGTGATGATGTGTGATGACAGAAAAAGACCAAAGAGAAGAAAGAGATGCCAAGAAAAAGATATGCCAACAGAAACAGGTTTCAAGAGAAAGACCTGCGGAGAGAGAGGTGTCAAATATATGATGCCAAAAAAGAAATGAGAGAAAGCGATGCCAAGGGACAGAGATGTCAAGAGAGGAAAAGACGTCAAGACACAGAGATGATTAGACAAAACATGACAAAACATGGTTGCAAAGAGCTGACAAGAAGACGAGAATTCAACGGAAAGAGATGTCAGGCGACGGAAGTCTCAAGAAGCCCTTTCTTCAACGCACAAGGAGCGCAAGGAGTCTTGCAAACATCCTATGGGATCCTACAGTAGAGGCACATTCTTTCTTTTGTTTTGAATGGCGTTCACCGTTGAAACTTCCGCCCCAGGCTTGCCCAGGTACTACAATTGTATTCATTGATGTACATAATAACATATAATAACCAAAGAAAGTTTAGGAAGAAACTTCCGAGTTACGGACGACTGGAGGAAGTCTGTACGGCAGGTGATCAGTATCAGACATCAGATCAGTACACCAGATCAGGACTGGAAGTGACTACATCAGGAGAGCAGTAGGACGGGAGATCGCTAGGACAAGGGGTCAGTACACTGCATCAGGTGAACAGTAGATCAGTAATCAGTACATCACGAAAGTAGTAGGGCAGAAGATAAGGTGATCAGCAGAACAGGAGATCGCTACACCAGGCGTGTGCAGCAGATCTATAGGACAGGAGATTTCATGTATATCAGGAGATCAGTAGGAGAGCAACTCAGATAAGTCAGTAGAAGAGAGGACAAGAGGATAGGAGATCATTACATCAGGGGATCACTAAACAAAAAAAACTGTGCATGTTCTGTGTTGGTTCTATGGTGTTTGTAACAGTGGCTGCACAAAGTTGCGGCGGGTCCGCTGCGAGGGTTGTTGGTGTGGCGGATCACAGATTCGTCGGAGTCCCGCACTGCGCAACTAGCGGGCTTGAAGGTTTTGCAATGCAGTTCGTCTATATGATTCTGATCTTTACATTTATGGTGTTTTTGCAGGTCGCAGTGGAATGGCTGCCTCACGTTGCCTCAAAGTTGGTCTGACAGCAAGGTGGCCACGTGAACGCGAAATGCTGTATTTCCTATATTTAGTGCACGCGGTGGGTCCACTGTGGGGAGGTTTTTGGTGCCGCGGTGGCGGATACGTTCGTTTTAGTCCGCGCTGTGTAGCCTGGCTACAGGTTTTTGCAGCGCAGTTCTCTGGTGTTGAACCTTCTTTGGAGAAGAGTGAATTTCGTGCCGCGCAGATGTAGCTACGCACATAGTGGCTATCGGCAAATCAGGCAGTTAGCAAAATCAGCAAACAGTAATGAGAAGATCCGTCGACAGACCAGGAAGTCGCAGCCATGCAAACACTACAGGAGATAGGTGGACGAGAAGATCGGGAAACAGTAGCTATGATCAACGGCTGGAAGAAAAGGGAGATCAGTAAATCAACAAGTGGTAGATCTGGAAAGGGTAGACTAAGAGATCAGCAGGTAAGGAGAACAGCAGATCAGCAGATCAGGCCATGAGGAGACTAGTAATTCAGCATCAGTATGTGTGAGGATCAATGGATCAAGAATTGATCAAGAGGATATTGAAGAAGCAGATTAGCACGACAGTAGATCAGTAAATCAATAAATCAATGGGATCAGGATATAACTACATCAATTGACAGTAGACTCCATCAGAGCACCTCACAGACTCATTCATTCAGTCAGTGAGTGAGTCGGTGAGTGAGCCAATCAGCCATCCGTTCCTTCATCCCTTTGCTTCTGATCGATCACATCACATCACTTGGTGAATCCAACTGTAACTGACGCTGACTGCAAATACAGGAGCGCTTGCTATAGGTTCGCTTGTTGCTGTGGCGCATTCTTCTTGATGAAACTTCTGCCCCGCTCCTTGTAGGACTGGTATCTACTACGCTATACCAGACTATACCATATATATATATATATATTTTTGTGGAAATATTTTGAATGTGAGCTCGGTCCGACGCCTTGGAGAGCGGCAGGCCATGACGGTTCAGCGCCAACACACATGCCGCGAAGCTCGGCGGCGCCACCGATGCCAAGCTGAAGTCAATCTGCGCTGCTGCCGTAGTGACTACGTAGTGGCAAAGCAACTGTGTAGTTCTGGTGGGCTTTCATAGCATCGAACATTACACGGCAAGAGTCAGGACATCTCGAAGGGAATAATATAGTTATATAGGGAATGGTATGGAATGGTACTGTTTCCATCTCTGGTTCTTCATGTTGCAAATAACACTGCCACACACTATCACTATGCATCTACAGAAATCTCCACTCTACCACCACAGTGGTCGCGCGACAAAACAGTTTACATGGCCACACTCAAGCACAGC
Organism: Symbiodinium sp. clade C Y103; assembly: GCA_003297045.1. Classification (NCBI taxonomy): domain Eukaryota; class Dinophyceae; order Suessiales; family Symbiodiniaceae; genus Cladocopium; species Cladocopium sp. clade C. Next base: position 55,523 of record BGPT01001326.1, read on the forward strand.
TGTCTCTCCTGAAAGAACACATTGTTCAAAGCCGAGGGGACCCTGACCTCCCCTGAGCTAAACAGCTCATCGTCCTGAGAAGAGTCAACAGGGTCAACATGGGTGATAAATCATGCATGGTGCTGAGTGCTTGCTCTGGATTGCTTGTGTTGGATCTTCTTAGATGACAGTCAGTGACCATGACCTCTTGCACCTGATGTGCTTCAAGCCATTGAAGTAAAGATATGTAAAGATTATTGAAGGGAGATTGCGTTGCGCATTCTCTGGCAGGAGAATCCAAAACAGCGGAAATCAGAACAACAAAATGGAACATCGAGTATTTCTTAGTGTCAGGGTTGGCCTATTTAAGTGTGGGTGCTTTTGAGGTATAGAATCTATAGTGGATTTTGTAGAATCTATATAGGATCTATAATGGAAATTTGGGACGCTTTAATATTGGGAAATTCCGGCTCTCACATGTGGTCCTCAGAATGTAAGCAGAAGGCAAGCGTGCAACATGTGTGTGTGAGAGGGACGGGCCCCACAGATAAGAAAAGAAGAGCACATGACAAATTGGGCGGCAAATGCCAAAGCTGCTGAAATTGCGCTAATGGGCCCAAGGCTAACAGCAAGACACGCGGTTCTCTTCGCCTCCCTCTCAACGGTTTCAAACCCTTTTTTCGTCTCAAGCCTGGGAATCTGCCGGATCCCCGCGCATCTCCTGCCGTAAGGGCCGAGATGAAGCACAGCAAACCTTAGAGTTTTTGATGCCTATCAAAAGTGTTCATTGCTGCAGCCCTGGCACACAAAAAAACAGGGCAGGCTTCAGGCCGCTCACTTGGCCCATATACCCCCCGTGACTGCTTCCCTCAAGCGCTCACTCTGCAGCCTCCGCCTTGTCAGCACTTTCGCAATATGGAATGATATGGCGACAGTGTTTCTTGCTTATGGATGATTCGCTGTGTAAACGTCACTTAAGGCAGTGGTTTGGTCTTCATGTGATCTGACAGTTTGCCAAAAACTGGTGCCTGTTGCTTTGTTCGTGTTACTTGACATCTAGACTAAGCCCCTAAGCCACGAAGCCTACAGGTTTTTAAGTATATAAGAGTTGTAAGTTTGAAGCTTTAAGTCATCACAAATTATGAGTTGAATGCTTGGGAGTTGCAGAGTTTGTTTTTGACTTACGGATAGCTATGTATGTTNAGTCATCACAAATTATGAGTTGAATGCTTGGGAGTTGCAGAGTTTGTTTTTGACTTACGGATAGCTATGTATGTTACATGTATGTTCTATGTTACAAAATACTTTGCCATATGCTCCAAAAATATGTTGGAGAAATGGACCGAAAGACGGTGTCGCGGAAACGGTCACGACGGTTTGCGACTATACCGNCTCCAAAAATATGTTGGAGAAATGGACCGAAAGACGGTGTCGCGGAAACGGTCACGACGGTTTGCGACTATACCGCCGCCTGGGTTTCCAAGGATAGTTTGAAACGGTCACGACGGTTTCCACTAAATTTAATATGGGTGTTTTCTAGAGACGGTTTTAAACGGTTTCAGACGGTTTCAAACTATATTGTTTTTTCGGTGTTTTTTGCTGCACATAGGAGAAACGGTCACGACGGTTTCCATCACATGGCGTCCAAGGATGAACCAATTGAGCGGAAACGGTCACGACGGTTCTGACCGTGTCCTGTCAATTCATTGACTTAGGTCTGGTCTTGAAATATATCAAAAGCGAAACAAAACAATATTGACAAAGGGTTACAAGCAGATACATCGCCACAAACAAGACTTTAAGTGGCACATTCCCAGCCAAACTGATCATCAAACATGTAAAAGGCCACGCCGAAAAGCATCACCTAATCCAACCTGCAGTCACAACGTATCATCATCTATCATCTATCATCTCATCATGCGCGGTGCTCAAAAGTTCATCGCTGGATATACCCTCTACGGTCTGCAGTCCACAAAAGTGACAGCTCTGATCTAGTCACCAGGTCTTGTAACTTGCAATAATATACCCCTGGCTTTGAGCAATGAAAGGGTCGCAATGCCACCGAAAAGATCCTTCGCAATGGTCGCCCAATGATATCTAGCAACGCCTTCTTTCTGGCAGCCAATGAAATGATGAACTCATCGTCAACGTTCTTAAGCATTAAAATGCTGAAATTTCTTGGGAGAGAAGGAACCCTGGATATGCCCAAAAATCAGACCATGGGCCATGGGCAGGACACAGCCACCCAGCAATCCACCAACCCACAGAAACCCAAGCCTGCCACACCTTCGTGCTGAGCCTGCGCTCCTGCAATGGGAAATGCGGGTCCACCCACGACTTCGGCTCACAGGTTTTGGCAAAAAAACTCGAGAAACTGCCGCCCAGAAACCGTCTCTGACTGAAGAAACCGTCGCTGAAGCCTTTTTGGGGCTCCAAAATGGCCAGAATCTATATCAGAAACCTGCGAAACTATAGTCGAAAGCACAGTGTGGTTTCCGAAATTTCTTTGCGATTTCTATCTGAATTTTCATGCCGCCCACAAATGCGCGATGTGCCGAAACACTCACAGCTGACAGTGCTGGATCTTGACATCAAGTCTGCAATAGTTTGCAGATGCACTTGGCTGGTTTTTGTTTACAGAGGAAAGGACCAGGCTCTGAATGAGAATAACAGCTGACCCAGAATTGGAAGCAATACCACTAGTGTTCAGTCCATGGTGGCCACACACCATTAGGGCCACGTTGTTTTTTTAAATCCTGTTATCGGGCTGGGGCCTGATTGAGAATATGAGCTTATGCGCCTAAAGCGCTGGCAAAACACACGCGGAATGGCGCAGAATGATGAGGAATGATACTTTATGCGTTTAGTGTATAATGCGCATGAGTGTTTGCACAAATGCTTTGTTCACATCTTTACTCGCAATCCGATGTCTGCATTTTATTCTGATGGTCCAAAATTTGGAACTGTATCTACTCACGCGCTACCTGTATTACCCCNCTTGTGGCACATTCAAGCAAGATCCCACTCCACAACGTCGTTGATGTCAGAAAGGCTGTCTGCAGTTGGGAGGAAGAACTTCAGGAAGCCCATAGCCACGGTTCCTTAGATCTCACCACCCCAGTGCTTGGCCTAAGGGTGTGCGGAATCAGTTTCTTGCCATTAGCTTGGGAAACCCACGCCACAACCCTGCATGGAATCATATGGATATTTGTGGAACAAGCAAGGCCATCATATTACCGGAAGGATTCGGCTGAATAACTGAAACATATCATTCCGCCATGTGGTCGATCTAACACAACTGAAGGTATGGTGAGCAGCGGAAAAAGCACATAGATACAGTTTGTAGGATAGATGAATATGTATGACTANAATGATAACGATGCCATGGGTCATCATCAGTATAGATGACCAGTTTGAAGTGAAATGATTGTAGATGAATTGGTTTGGGACGAAGGGGTATGGTATACGGTTGCGTGTTGAACGCACTGAACAAGCTTGCGCCAGATGCTGCCGAACTTTGTCATGATTTGATGTCAAAATGTGTCCGTTTCAGTTCCAAACACTGGCCACATGCTGAAGATCAAACATGAAAGAGCGTGGGGCCGATCAAGCTGGGGCAAGACAGCGTGATGCCAGCGCAACACGTGAAGGCCCCCAAGCAAAAATTGACGCAACAACTGGTTCTGATGCGGCTCGGGCTCGGAATCAGGCAGGCTGCCGCCAGGTAAACTGCGCAAGACCGTGCCAGCCAGCAGTCGCAATGCCATTGTAAGAGGCACAAGAATGGTAGGGAGAAAAGGTCACAGCCACGCCAACAAGGATTTGAAAGACGCACCTGATGTTCTGCACCTGTTCTGAGATGATGCCAGTAGCTAAAAATGCGGCCAGCACTTGTGCTATGCCCGCCACTCTTTTGGGATGATTGTCGGGAACCTCATTTTTGCTGACCCTTACAGTACTTTGTGGCCTTCCACTANNNNATGTCCCTCACGTGGCTTCGTGGGGGACGGGATTGTTGACCCTCTGCGGGGTTTCTCTTGCGGCTGCAAACGCTGTTTTCAACACTTTTTACATAGACCCTGAAGAAAACCTAGAAAAACCCTAGGCAAAACCCTAAATTAACCCTAAAGAAACCCTAAAGAAACCCTGCAAAAACCCTGCAAAAACCATATGAAAGTGTATATAGTGAAGTACCTGGTGGGCGTAGCGCACGTGCTGCGGGTAAAAATGGTATTGCTGGTAACGGATGGTTCTATGACCATGTTCCTAGTCCATGTGTATGGCCCCATGGCCTTGTTTATGGCCAAGGCTGCCTTGGTTGTCAAAATCATGGCAGAAATTGCTTGCAATGCCACCCTGCGCAGCTGACAAACCACAGCATCACAGGCGAAGTGGCAAGTCACTTCTTCATTCAAACATGCCCCAAAAAAACTTTGGACCCAAGAATCATGACAATGCTGAAAGCAAGACAAGTCGATCAGGATATTCATGATACACCTGCATATACAACAAGTTCACCNTACAGATCCTACATAGTTTCTGCAAGAATCAATATAGATTCTGGGGTGCATCTGGATACGTCACAAACCATTGTTTAAATAGGCCATCCTGGGCCCTAAAGTATTTCACATTTGTTCGCTACCTTCAGTCTGATATGACTAGTAAGGCACCCCACGCCCTCTCCTTTCGCGTCTGTTTGGAACTGTATAATAGCATGTGCTGTACGGTACACCTCGTCACTAAGTCCACTATTATGCTATATTATGCTTATGATGTTTGCACGAATGTATGCCTGGACAATGCGCACTTTGTCTGGGATGGTGTCATTGAAAGTGACAACAAACGGGGCACTCAAATAATAACCAATCCTAAACTTTCAGACGTACATCAATCTGCCATATCAACTTATATCATATCATGTCATATCACATCATATCAACCATATCAAACATCATCACACTATAAACATCTACAAATGTCGAACCAGCAAACGCTTCCCTACCAGGTCCTGCTCCGCAATGTCAACCTCGTCCTCTGCCCCGGCTGCCGAGGGCTGAGATTCACAGGGCAAAGGCCACAGTCCAGACTGGTAACCCAGTATGCCTACCGATCCAAGGTACTCCAGATCCATTGCTAACCATCGCCCGTTTTCTTCACAACATTTTTTTCAGAACTTCTTCATGTTTCTTCCTCTGAGCTCGCCTTCCAGCCACGTGGAGATACCTGGGGTTCTCTAAAGGACTCCAAAGTAATACCTTCTGACTCAAACAATCTTGCCCCTTTGTTGTCCAACACAATTCCGCCCATGCAATGCCAGCAGGACATCTAATGTAGTGAGTCTCATCTCGTCTGTTCTGTCTCCTTATCATGAAACTTCAGAACTAGTCACGACGAATCCAACATGAATGCAGTCCAAGGTCTGACACTCCGTCTTCAGAGGTCTTGAGCCTTGAGCCCACGGCATCTTAGTCTTAACTTTATTTTTTTCGGTTTCTTGAACCCAAATTGCAAGATATTGCCAAATTCGGATTTCCCCTGCGAGCTGAAGGGAGACACCCGCAAATCAAAAAGAAGGAAATCTGATGAAATCTGTTAGTTTAGGACCTAGTTTAGGGTGACATATACTTTGCATCACTTTGCTTCTTGTGACCTCGTGCACGCTCCTAGCCTTTTTGGCTGTTTCACGGTTGCAGTCCGTTTGACAAACCATGCCAGTAGGGAACTCGTTGAAAAGGAGAAATCAATAAGCACGTTCACTTAGACAACATTAGACAATAGAATCTGGTCATGTGGAAGCTAGAGCAGCCCTCCTCCCGAAACTGGTCAGCAGTGTCAGCGCAACGTTTTACCCAAAAACACCTCCAACTACACTTGGCCGCGACTTGCGAAATCATTGCGAAGTCATCCAGTCTACTCAGGCTGGTGGAATCAGGAAAAGAACATGACGTTGTTTGACTTGCAGTGATCCCCGCCAACTGACATATATTCTGGCATTCTATCTGTTTTTCTCACAGATATTCTAGCGTTTCATCGGACATTCTAGCGTTTCATCTGGCATTCGATCTGGGTCATTCTATCTGACATGCTGTCTGGCATTCTGGGTGGCATTTTATCTGACATTCAAATCATTCAAGTTGACCGTACTTAACATTTTTTCAAGCATTTGATCTGAGCTGTTGCCAAGACCCTCACACAGTTGGTTCCATTTGCTCTTCTCTTTCACCATGCCTTTTGCCATCCCTTTCGCGAAACTTTCGCGGTGTTGATTTTTCTTTCGTGGCATCCACGTGCCTGAAATTTATTGTTGCGAGCTTTCGCGGAAAACTCCTGAAAAGAAACTCGTGTTTCCGTCTTAATGAAGCACATATTGAAAGCTTTGTCCCCAAGCATTCTTTCCAACAGAATGTGTATTGCGGGAATTGTAACTGTTGCAACATGTGCGTTGGCATTTTCATCTCTTACGAGTGCGCGGGTTTACTCACAACATCGTTTGCACTGTAACATCTTCATTCTGCTTGCCGTTTTGCAGGAACTTGAGTCTTGGAAATCTGCGATATCAAACTTGAAGTTGAATTGGCACACCGCTATGAGGTACTCAGGGACTTTCACACATTGTTTGCATTGCGACATCTCCATTTTGCTTGCAATTCTGCAGGCAAAGCTGGGACTTGAATCTTGGACATCTGTGACATCAAATAACGAGATCCGAACGAGATCCGAACGAGATCCGAAGGAGATGCGAACGAGATACAAACGAGATCTGGACCCTTCTGGAAGCCATTCGTCGAATCTTTGAAGCGCCTTTTGGGTTAACATTTGATAGGAAGCTGGCTTGCCAAGGTGTTCACACACCCCTCACAAGAAGCATCTAAACACGCTGGGCTTCAATCATCTCAGGAAAACAGCCTCATTATTATCCAGAAGGTTCCAGGCAATTTGAAGGCTCAAAAACCGACAAATCATCGACAAACTTCCAGGATGTGGCCCGAAAATCCGCGAAAGCTTCGCTAATGTTTTGCGAAAGACCCACGAAAGCTCCGAGTAGCTGGGAGGGCCCCTTTCTCTTGAAATTTGGTCCGGGGAAGGTTGGATTTTTCAAATGATTTTTGTGCAAAGGACATCAAAGGACTTCATGTTTGTGAATGTTTGTGTCATGTTTCCCTGACGTGCGGATTGCAGAATGTGGACAATTTATGAAAATTGATGGAAATTTGCCATTTCATCTGGCACACTTTCTGACGTTACCATCTGGAATGCAACATGGATGTCGTCTATATAAGTCTTAATTATTTGCATTTATTTGCATTTATTTGCTATTTTGTCTGGCATTGTGCTAGCAATAGTGCTCGGCTCTGGCCAGGCCATGCCAGGCATCAGCCAGGCTTCAGAGCTGGGGAGCTCCCGATAGAGTGCCGGTGCAGAGGCGGCCGAGGAAACTGGCAATGACGTTTGAACTTGGCGACTTGGAAACGAGAGGAAGGAGGAGAGGAGGAGGAAGTACATAAAACATCAGAAAACCTGAGACCAGTACCCGGCAGGTGTAAAAATGATTCCAAAATCTGGGAGCCAAGATGAGCAAAGTATCAGAAGCATCTCTTCTTGGATTGGTATCAGAACATGTTAAAACCTGCTTTATAAAGGCACGGAAGTTGTCGAAAGTTTCAGGGCGCGAGCGCACTTCTATGCTAAAGGCATCTCAAAGCAAACGTTGCATAATTACAAAGCAAATGGAATTCGTATTGAACTTTGTACCTATCCGCAGCTGTGGCTGAGAAATTGACTCAAGCAACCCTGCCCCCAATTATCCTACCATGAGTCCTATGATGCCTGATGGTGCCTGTTGTTGCGCTGCATTTTGTGCTTCGACGGCAAACCGCATCCGCCTGAAACACGCTAGCCAATACTGCCATGTGCTGCCCAGCGTTCCTCGGTGCCTAGACAAGTCTAGACAGAGCTCCTGACAGGCCTGACAGGTTCGTGTGAAAAGCATGTGTACCATGTGAAGGCCATATGAAAAGTCATAAGCAGTCTAAAGGTCAGTTGAACTTGAAGAGATGTCGTTGCATAGTAGTAAATTTTAACATGCGCAAACACTCCGACTCTGACTCTCACAATGGGCACGTATGGGCACGTCCAGGCACGTCGGCAAGCTTTTTTGGCACGGGGCACAAGCCTATCAAACGTCGTGGCAGGCCACAACTTTNACTCTCACAATGGGCACGTATGGGCACGTCCAGGCACGTCGGCAAGCTTTTTTGGCACGGGGCACAAGCCTATCAAACGTCGTGGCAGGCCACAACTTTATCAGAATAAATCACTGAAGATACTGAAGGCTTTGGACGCTGAAGCC
>BGPT01001326.1:75207-138133 GCA_003297045.1 Symbiodinium sp. clade C Y103
GCTGGTGGAATCAGGAAAAACATAACATGACAGCATATGACAGCGAAATATCTCAAATGTCTGCAACCAAAAGAGCCCTGCACTTGACCAGTATATTATGTTGTGCTGATTGCTTACCTCACGTGACATGTGCTTGATGAACGCCTGCACCCTGGGATGATAATATGCAGACTGAACTTGACCCTTGCTTCCGCTTCGGCTTGGATTCCTTGATTTGCAGCACCTCTGCTGGCTGTATTACTATACCCTATGGGTAGCTATAGCAGCTGAGCCTTCAAAAGCATTCCCTTTCTTCATAGTATTTGTGAAGTTTTGCAAGACATCTGACCTTCAGCATCGAGCCTTCGCATTCAGAGTTTGGAATCCTGATCAGCGATTTAAAACAAGGAGATACAATGGGCATATCATGGCAAATGGAACCTGCTTTCCCTCAGAGTTCATCTGAAACTACCTCGAAAGCTACTCATGAGCGTGTCATAATCGTCGGCCACATGCTGAGATGATGTAATGTAGAATCAGGCGGGTCGTCCTCATGGAATTCGTCCTATCTGTCTCTCTTTTTTGCTGTAATTTGGATGCTCCATTGAAGCAGCTTATCTTTTTTGAAGATAGTGCTCTGGTCTCGAGTTGGCTGTATGAAGCTCGTATGTGGAAGGCAAAGGAAAGCAGGCGTGTGTGTCCTCATATATATATATATATATGGGAGTTGATCAAAATTCCTTTATCCCGAAACGGCCATTCTTCACGAATAAAAATTCTACTTTCGCGAAACTTTCGCCTAGAGGTACAAATAGTTTCGCGGAACCCATGTTGGGCAATGATGCCTCTTATGAAGATTATGAAGATTCATTCATCAAATGCCAAATTGCGCCAAATTTTCACGGATCACTTCTTCATAGCCTTGTGAGAATGCAGCTGGCAGTCTCAGGACATATTCAACCGTGCTGATTACTTTTTTTTGCAAGGCTTCCTGGACCACCCCCTTCAAAATGCACTTTGACTTTCGCCCGCTCCTTCGCTGAACTTTCGCGGAACTTTCGCGAAAATATCGCTATCTGCCGACCCCAACCATCAGCAGGGGCCGCATCAGACGAAAAAGCTTAAAAGCAAACACCAGGGGCCTTGGTGTTGGCTCTCGCAAGGCGTCACTTTTGGAAGCTAGGCTGCNGCATTTGGAGCTTGTGTCTTGGGACTGCAGAAAGCAATATTAGGCAGTACCAGCGGCAGGTCCAAGGATGTGCTTCAGCACCATGATATTTGGCCGTGTCGAAGCCTCACCTTTGGAAGCTCAGCTGCTACNGTGCTTCAGCACCATGATATTTGGCCGTGTCGAAGCCTCACCTTTGGAAGCTCAGCTGCTACCTATTAAGGAAAGGTAAATGTCCAGAGTACTGCACCAGACAGTGAACTGAACCACCCTTGTGCCCACACACACCCGGGTGACAGGGGGTGGTCGTAGCCCTTTACAAGTATATATATATATATACTGTATATACAAGGATGAAACTTTCGCGAAACTTTCGCGAATAAAAAAATTACTTTCACGAACTCGAAAAAAAACTTTCACGAGGGTTTCCAACATAACATGAAAGGCTTTCGCAATTAAAACTCTATACAAGGACCTTTAGATCGACNAAAAAAAACTTTCACGAGGGTTTCCAACATAACATGAAAGGCTTTCGCAATTAAAACTCTATACAAGGACCTTTAGATCGACAACCATATATATATATATATGTGTGTGTGTGTGTGCGTGTGCGTGTGTAATATGCATATATACATTACATACACATAATGTGATATGTATATATAAATAGCGGAAATGGCAAACGTTTTTGATAGCAACATATCATCGTCGCGGTGGCTGCACTGCAGTAGCTGATCACCACTCACCTCACTCAATATCACTATCACTGATCAGGTCCCTGGCTCTACACCCCCGTGGGCGTCAAAGGCTGTTCGTTTTACTGACGGAGCCCAAGTGGGTGGCATTGGCCGCGTATGGAACGCCACCATGCTGGTCTTGCCTCTCCTATGCTTCTTCAAATCGTTCAAGTGAAGACAGGATCATCCAGGTCTGGACAGTCAAGTTGAAGATCAGTTGCAGATCAGTTGCAGTACTTGTTCGCCTGAACACGGGTTTCACATGGTTTCACATGGTTTCACAGTGTTCATCTGCTCCAGCACGTGGCTCCAAGAGCCAAGCTGCCAGCCGAAAGCCCAGGGATGACTTTGCCAATGCCAACTCGGCTCTCTCTACCTACATCCTGTACAAAGCGACGCACATACTGAAGCTCTGCATCTGCTTTAAAGGTGGGGCTTTCAGGGCTTTCAAACTCTTCGTGCCTTCACCTGTAACCACCCTTCAAGCAAAAGACCCAGGATTACACCGCTTCAAACCAAAAACCTGGTCAAGGTGTCAAGATTTATAAAGGCTACCCTTGTGTAACTTATGTATATAAGTTGTATAATATCGGTCACTCTGGAGCTACCAAATGTTGCGCTTCAATTGGTGACTTTGCATTCCTGTCACTGCAACAAAAGGATAAAAAAGTAACTCTTCGGGTGCCCAGCACGGCCCAAGGCCCAAAAGCCCACAGCTGTCGCTGAGTCATTGGAAATACTGAATCTTTTGATGCACTGGCCATGCTAATTTCACAGCAACGCGAACATAATTGGCTCAACATATATAATAGCAACTTTCCCAAAGCCAACCTTCATTTGCCATGTGATGCAAAAAATGCTCACAACTAATCATATCTGATCTGCCTTCAGCCTTAAGCGTGCCAATTATCAATCTGATGATGGTTTTTGAATTTTAAAGTGCCATAAGGTAAGTATCGGCCCGAGGCCTTCCAGGGGTGTACTCGTTTCAACGGACGCTCGGGACCTCCTATCTGTGTAGCAATGGCATCTAGCATCTTTGGTTCCTCATTGGATGTGACTGCTGGTTTTCATGGTAAGCTCTTGATCACAACCATTTGTGATGGATCTTCCATTGGGCAGAGGGTCCCCTGCGATTCTCCAATCATGGTGGTTGGCAGTGAGCTTCCACTTGGCTTGGTGGCTGTGTATGACATGGTGATGATCGGGCAGGACGATTTCATCTACCTGCGCTCTGAGGCATCCTCCTGGTGGACCTTGCTTGGTGACTCTGGCGACTTGTCTCCTAAGCTTCTCGAGCTGTGTGCTGGGGCTGGAGGCATGGGGATTGGAGCATCTTTTCTTGGCGGCATCCCACATGTTGCAGTGGATTTCAATTCCTTGGCTTGTGTTCATTTGAATGCCAATTCACATGGCACGGTGCTTCAACTTGATCTCATGGATGAGGGTTGTCCCAAAATGGTTCATCAAACCTTCGGCGAATCCCCTGGTACCACTTTGTTTGGCTTTCCTTGCCAGCCTCATTCTTCCCAGGGTTTCCAATTAGGGAGTCAAGATGTCAGATTTGGAGTGTTTTGGAAGGGCCTTCAGATCATTTTCCTGACGCATTCCCGAACGGCAATTCTTGAGTGTGTGCCGAAAGCTGGTGAGAACGCAGATGTTGACCAGGGTATCCGAATGCTTGCACATGCCATGAATTGGGACATTCTTGTCTTGGACATGGATTTGCACTTGCAGTGGCCCTGCCGTCGTTCCAGATGGTTTGTGCTCTTGCTTCCTCAGGCATGGAACACATATGGTTTGCATCAGTGGCCATCCACCAGTCCATATCGTACGGTTGGGGACCTTTTTCACTGTTGGGGTCGTTGGAGTGATGATGATGAAACCAACTTGCAACTTTTTGACTTTGAACTGCAGGCATACTCCAATCCTGTTTTCGGTTCGGATAAAAGGCTGCTTGAATTTGGCGACCAAGCCAACACTTTCTTGCACTCCTATGGAAATGCACTCACTGCCTGTCCTTGTGGCTGTCGAGTGGGTTCGTTCAGCAATCATTCCTTGCGCACACGTGGGCTGCGTGGTTGCTTTGTGCAATCTCTGGTTCATCACAATCCCCGTTTTCTTCACCCGAGGGAACTTGGACTTTTGCTTGGACTTCCTGACAGTGTGCAATACTCCAACACACCACGTGCTGGACTTTCATTGCTTGGCTTGGTTGCCTCCCCGATCCAGTTGGTTTGGATTTATGCCCACCTCCGAGTCAATGTGGCAAAGGCATTGCACTGGGATCCCATGCCATCTCCTCTGGAATGTTTGCGTGCCTATCAGTCTGAGTTGGTTCATCAGTCCAAAGTTTTGTTTCAGCACACCACTGCGCCTCCACAGTGCCTTCACTTGGTGGACCCCGATGGCCATGACTTGTGGATTGCTTGCCCCTCTGCTTGCACAGTTGGCCAACTTTTGAAAGCGCAATGCATCCTCCTGGACTGGAATGAGGCGGGTGGAATTTCGTTGGATGGTCGCCAGCTTTCATTGCATTCCTTTTTGGATCTTGCCAGTGGTCCTTATGCTTTGACACGGCATGCTGGTTCTTCCCTTCGGCCCCCTCCGACTGCCCAGTTTGTTGTCGGCATCAAACATTTGGGTGTGTTTTCCACTGTCCATTTGCGTGCTGGCCGTTTTCTTTTTGAGGCTTTGCGTGACTTGGATATTCTGGATGTCAATTTCCTTGTGGACCATGAGGGCAGAATTTATGGTGCGGACTTTCGGGTCTGGAAATCCCTGAACCTGGTCACTTTGTTGCCTGATCAATGGCCGCTTCGCAGAATTCATGCGGCGGGTAACATGTCACCTTCTTTTGGACTCCATGATGGCCATTTGACTTGGGTTTTGGAAGCAATGCTGAAATCCTTGCCAACTGCCTTGAAGCCGATGGTCATTTCTCCGCAGGATGCCTTGGACTTGCTGCAGCAAACCTCCACACCCTCTCTTGGGCGTTTGTTTTCAGCTTCGGATGATCGCATCATTTGCATCTTTTCTTGTGGTGCTCATTGGGCAGTTCTGTTTGGCCATTTGCAGGTTCAACACCTCCAGTGGACTTACTGTGATGGACTTCTGGACCAAGCTGCCTCGACTGCTACCCGCTTGGCCTCTCTCATCTCCACTGAGCTGTCATTGGACTGGTCTATTTCACCTTGCCACCTGATCCGTCAGGAAGATATGCACACCTGTGGCACAATCGCCCTGTTCCATGTCGGTGCCTTACTTGGACTTCATGGATTACCTTCCCGTCAGGCCATTTTGGACTTTCATGCATGGCTGTTGCATCGACCGGCCCTTGGACTTCCTGGACTTGGCCCTTGGATTTACGGGTCTGGGCCATTGGGATCTGACCCACAAGCAGCCCTTGCTGCTTTGCTTGCCACTAAGGGTGTGCCATCTGACATGGCAGTGCCACGAGCTGCAGCAGCACTCAAGAAGCTCACTGCCTCTGCTGTCCAACAAGCCTTGAACCAGTCCAATCCTTGGCAAGCTCTCAAAGCTTTGACTTCCAAGCCAGGCAACAGCTTTCAGTTTGTGCTGAAACATGAGCTCAAGGACTACATTGAGTCAAGAGCCCAAACTCGTCATGGTGCTTCAATCTCCACTGACAAGAAGAAGAAGGATAAGCGACCTGCTAAGGACACAGCTCCACCTGCTGCCCTTTTGGATCCTGAGACCTTGCAACTTGATCCGTCTCATTTTGTTGATGACGAAGGGGACCAGGTTGCTCAAATCAAGCTCTCGCAGGTCACTGCGGATGCCAGAGGCCTGGCTATCGCTTCCCTTGCTGCCAGTATGCCTTACTTGCAGGAGCGTAAGAATATCAGTGCGGATGCCCTGGGCCTCTTGATCCTGGAAGAAGTTCCATCCCACTTGAAGGCTACAGCCAATGTCACAGCACTTCGTTTCCCAGTCACCTATCTTCCAACTCAAGATCCTCTTCTCATCCACGGCAGTTTGCTCCAGCTCGGTGACCATGCCATTGTTCGGCGTGCTTTGGCAGATCCAGTAACTGGCATGGATGTTGCGGAGACCCAAGTCCTGAAAGTGCAACTGTTCAAAGATGAACTGACCAATTGGGAGGCTGTGGCTGCTTCTCCTATCCGACAGTTGTTCACTTTGGTTCCTCTGTTCAAGCTTTGCACTTCGGTTTCTTGTGACCATCGATGTGGACTTTTTCATGCGGCTGTGGAAGACAATTTGGACCAAGTTGTCCATGAAATTTGGGGTCGTCGTTTTCAATCCATGGAGGGCAAGATCCTGCCAGCACCTCAGGCTGACATCTTTTTGGCTTACCTTCGGATTGCGGCACCTGCCTTGTCTGACCTGCTGAAAGTTGTGGTGGAAGGGGTATATCTTGAACCTCGGGCCAATGGACTTCGGGCCACTGACTCTGATTATGCAGTGATCTGGCTCCCAGGAGCCTCACGAGATGCTGCCGTTCATCGGTTGAAGCTCACCACCCATGGCTTGTCTTTGGTTCGTATGAAGATGCGAATGGGCATTCGAGTGCTTTCAGTCTATGAAGAGGCATCCTTCAAAGAGCTTCGACCAGGTGACACCTATGTCAAGGTTGACATTTCCAAGATTTTCCGCATTCATCCTCTTCCTCATGGTCTGCAGCGCCAACAAGTGGTGCAACTCTTGCGAGAGTGGCGCTGGCAGGCGAAGCCCTTGCAACCTGCACGTGGCTCTGCTGAGGGTGGCTCATGGGAGATTGGGGCGGCTTCAGATCCTCCCAGCAATGTCATGACGGCTTTTGGACGAGATGTTCTGGTTTCCTTGGTCAAAGACAAGCAGCGAGATGCCAACCCTCCTCCAGCTCTGGTTGGTTCAGTTCGTGCCCATCGGCATCTTCGTGCTCAGGCTCCGGCTGTGTCCACTTCTCCACAAAGCTCTGCCGATCCTTGGCATCAACCTGGGCAAGACCCCTGGCAGCATTGGCATGGCCCCAAACTGGCAGCTTCCAATGATTCAGCCAAGCGCTATGACATTCTTGCGGAAAAGCTCAAGTCTGATCTTCAGACCTCTTTGGGCCAACACCTGGAAGCTCAAATGCAAGGTGCTCCTGCCTCCACTTCCTCCAGTGACACTTCTCGCATCCAGAAATTGGAGACTGACATGGAGGAGATCAAAGCTCATCACTCCACCTTCCATTCCTGGTTCAAGGAGACTGGCAACAAATTGGCCATCCAAGATGAGCAATTGGCCCAGCTTCATGCTTCTGTTCAGCAGAATCAGCAAGATCTTCAAGTGGTGCGCTCTGAAGTTCACACTTCTGCTGAGGGTCTTCATCAGGCCATGCAGCTCTCCTTTGGCACCATGAAACAGGATCTTTCCTCTGAGTTGACTTCAACCATGACCTCGCAGATGGATCGAATTGAATCGATGCTCTGCAAGAAGCAACGCAATGCGAGTTGACTAGGGCATCCTGGGCCCTTTGGATTTTGGGCGCCAGGTTCACATGGACTTTCGTTTCGGCCTTGCCTCGTCCTTCTTTGGACTTTTTCCCGTCTTCTTTGGATTTTCTCTGTCTTGTCGACCTTTGGAGTTGCTTCGGCACTGCATTTTCGTGGTCATGACCCTTCGGGAAACTTTGGACTTTCTGTTTCTTTGCCCAGTCACTCTGCTGACCCTGTTTTGCTGATCCACCGCTGGGGTGAAGCGCTTCATCCGGGACCCTCGGCTCCGTACCATCTCTTTGGATTTTCCAATCCTTCTGGACTTCGTCAGAAAGAGCATACTGCCATGTCCATGGGTCCAGGTGTGTGGTCTTTCTCTGAAACGCACCTGACTTATCAAACACAGCGCACATGTGCCCAGGTTTTTCGATCTCTGGCTTCCCAACAGCAGAGACAGCTGCGGATCCATCTCGGTGCTCCTGTTGCCACCCGTGCATCTTCTGATTGGGCTGGCACATGGTCTGGTGTGGCTACTGTTTCTGACTTTCCTTCGCAGGAAGTTGCATTGCCGTACAATGGTGAGAGGGAATGTGGGCGTGTCCTGACCATCAAACACAGCATTGGACATTGTTGTGTGACCAATACCGTTGTGTACGGCTATCCCCGAGGCCCCACATGGCCTAATGCCACAGCACTGACCACTGATCTTCTTCAGATCGTCACAACCGAGGTGATCCTAGGTGGATTTGGGCCACGTTTGGTAGGTGGTGACTTTAACGTTGACTCTGCTGGTCTTCCTTTGTTTGACTACTGGCGTCAACTTGGTTGGATTTCTGCGCAGGAACTTGCTGAACGTCTTTGGCACCAAGAGCCTTCTTTCACTTGCAAGCATGCCACTGAACGTGATTTGGTATGGTTGAGTCCGGAAGCTGCTGCCTTGTGTCGGTTTGTCGACGTTGCTGATGTTTACTGTGACCATTCCACTGTTACGGTTGGATTGGAATTGCCCATGCGAATTGCTCCAACCCTCCAATGGGTTAAGCCATCACCAATTCCTTGGACTTCTGTTGACCCTCAATGGACTTCCACTGCAGTGCCACCTGTTTGGACTTTGGATGGAACAGTTGATGCGCAATGGAGTGAGTGGGCTTCTTCCTTTGAACATAGTTTGCAGGGCTTTTTGCCTGACCAGCCGGGCTTTGGACTTTCACGCCAGCAAAAAGGGCGTCTTCAACAAACTCAGCCCACCAAACGACTGGCACAGACCCCAGTGCTCAGACCCAGTAGGCCAAGTGAAGTGGTTCTTCGTAACGACCTTATTGGCTCTGAAATCAAGCTTTGGTTTCGTCAGTTGCGACGGCTTCAGAGTTACTGTGCGGCGATCAATGCTGGTAAGATGACCTCCTCGGCCATTTCTTACCGACTTGAGTTGTGGTCTTCCATCAAGCGGTCTCCTGGATTTGTTTCTGGATTTTCATACTGGTGGCAGCACTTGCGAGTGAAGTCTTTACCAGACACACCCAGCATCCTGCCTTCTGCCCCACCGTCTTCTGACTTGGCTGATCGGTTGTTTCGTACCTTCAAGCTCAACTTTGAAGACTTCGAAGCTTGGCATTTGCGTCAACGCAGCCGACTGCTGCTTGCCAAATATGACAAAGGCATGGCTGGACTTTTTCAGGACCTTCGTGCTCCTCACAGAGATAAATTGGATTTTCTTTCCTCCACTCAGACTTGCACTGTTCTTGCGATGGACTCTGAGACAGGAGAAGTGCATTTGGACTCCAATGTCTCATGTGATGGCCACTCGACTTGGACTTTTGAGGGCCAACGGATTTCTGTCCGCCAGATCAATGAAGTGGTGATCCAGTTGCAACCTGTGGTTCCTTTGGAACATGGTGATGTCCTTGTCCATACTCAGACCATTTCCAGCACCACCGAACTGCACCAACAGCTCCTTGACTTTTGGCGTCCTACCTGGTGTGCTTTGGAATCTGTTCCTGCAGAAACGTGGCAACGCGTCACGGCTTTCTTCCAGCACTACGTTCCCAGTTTGCCTTGTGCTCTTGGTGATATCACTGTGGATCAATGGCGCCGCGCCTTACGGCGTTATAAACCCTCAGCGGCCAGGGGAGTTGATGGTGTTTCCCATTTGGATTTATTGGCGCTTCCGCCAGCTTGGACTCAACGGTTGTTGGACTTACTTCATCTCATTGAATCAGGTTCCACTGGTTGGCCCACTGCTGTGCTTTATGGGATTGTCAATGTCCTTGCCAAAGAAGTTGGAGCTTGCAGTGTGTCACGTTTCAGGCCCATAGTCATCTTTAGCATCATTTACAGGACCTGGGCACGGCTTCGTGCCAGACAATTGTTGCGTTGGTTGACTCCATGGATGGGTGTTGAAGCATACGGCTTTATGCCGGGCTGCGAGCCTTCCCAACTTTGGCTCCTCTTGCAAGGAGAGATCGAAACTGCCCTTCAAAACGGCTCCAGTTTGTGTGGGCTCAGCACGGATCTTCAACGTGCCTTCAATTTCATTCCAAGGCAGCACACTTTTGAGCTGGCCTCTCATCTTGGTGTGCCGACCAGAATCCTTGGCCCTTGGCGTTCTTTTTTGGATCACTGCACACGTGCTTTTGATGTTCGTGGCACCTTGAGCCCTTGCACCCGTTCCACATGTGGTATGCCAGAGGGTGACGCCATGAGTGTGTACGGTATGGTACAGTTGTGCTTTGCTTGGCATCTTTACATGCGAGCTTACGCTCCTCAGATCAGATCCCTCAGTTTCGTGGACAACTTGTGTTTGGTCTCCTTGCTTCCTGAGCTTTTGGCCTCTGGACTTACTTGTCTGCTTGAGTTTTTCAAACTTTGGAACCTGACTGTGGATGCTGCCAAATCCTACTGCTGGGCTCTGACGGAACCACACCGGAAAGAGCTTGCGGCTTTACCTTTTGCCAGAGTTGACCATGCTCATGAGCTGGGTGGAGTCCTTTCGTTCACTCGTAGAAGATTCACTGGTTTGCAACAGAAGCGCATCAGCAGACTGCCCCCTTTGTGGAAGCGACTTCAAACCAGCAGAGCTCCTCTGCGACTCAAACTGGCGGCGATTCCCACCGTGTTTTGGGCATCGGCACTTCATGGCATCAATGGATCATGTATGGGCGAAAATCACCTGGACACCTTGCGCTCACAGGCGATGAGATCACTGCGGCTTGCACATGCCGGTGTCAACGGCCTTCTTTGCCTGACTTTGTCTTCCACTCCTGTGGCAGATCCTGGTTTCTGGCGACTTCGTATGACTGTGAAGGCATTTGTGCGTTTGCTGCGGAAAGAACCACGGCTCTTTTCTGAATGGAAGAAGTTTATGCTTCATTTCGATGGAACCCTTTTTAGTGGCCCTTTTTCTCAGTTGTTGATTGTTCTCAACCAAGTGGGATGGAGAATTGAACCCCCCTTTTTGTTTGACCATGACGAATTGGGCTATGATCTCCGTTCACTGGATGTTGGCATTCTGGACTCTTTGCTGCATGATGCGTGGCTTCAGCATGTGGCACGGCAAGTGGTTGGTCGTAACACTATGAATGACCTGGTGGGACTTGACCCCTTGCTTTTGAACTTGGATAGCACAACTTTGACGAGTTTGCAGCAGTCCTTGATGAGTTCTTTGAGATCGGGCGCCTTCATGAATCGAGCCATGCAGGCTCGCTTTGACTACACCAAGAATGCTTTGTGCTCTAGTTGTGGAGTACCAGATGACAATTTGCACTGGTTGGTATGTCCTCGTTTTGAGAATGTGCGCACTGCCCTTGGGAATTGGCAGCACAACCACTCGAGTGACAGTCGAGCTCTGAAAGCTCACCTTTTGCCATCTCGGTCACAGTATGCTGCGATGTGGAAACGTGCTCTCCTGGACATTCCAGACACTTCGTGTAGGTTCCTTTCGACACCAAGTTTGGGCACTCAACACCTTTTCACTGATGGTTCTGCCTCATGTGCAAAGCAGTTTTTTCAGATTGCTGCCTGGGGTTGCATCAATGCAGAGACTGGACTTTTGGTAACGATGGGCTTTGTTCCTGGGCTTTGTCAATCCAACGACCGCGCTGAGTTGCAGGCGGTTGTCAGTGCTTTGGAATGGCAGATTCACTTTGGTGCTTCAGTGCATTTGTGGATTGACTCAAAGTTTGTGGCTGACGGACTTTCCTATGTCTTGCAGCATGGGGTGGCTGATGACAATTGGTCTCATTTAGACCTTTGGGATCGAGTTCAAGATCTGCTGCAACAACGTGGACAGCTTGAGTTAGTTCCGCAATGGATTCCTTCTCACCTGGATCCTGCTCTGCTTACCTGCCCTTTTGAGGAATGGATCTCCCACTGGAACAACAAAATTGACGTCGCGGTGGGGCATCTTAACTGGAATCGTCCTTCAGCTTTTCTTCAGTTGCGGTCGGCAGCACAACAGCATTTTCTGAGAGGCGCTGAGCGGCTTAGAATGTTGAGAGAGTTTTACTTTGCGGTTGCTTCAAAGACAGCTGCGGAGATTGAATCCCCTGAAATTCCTGAAGTTTCACTTTTTGGTTTTGTTTCTGCGCCTCAATCATCAGTGGGTGACCTGTACATTGATGACCTTCACCACTTGGTTGCTAGCTCAACAGACCGGCCATGTGATCTCCCAGTGCGATTTGTTGTGGCTTTGATCAATCATCTTTTTGTTTCTTGTGATCCTGATTCTGGGGTTTATCCTCTTTGTTTTGAAGAGCTCACTCTTTGGCTGGCTAAAGATTTCCAATTTGAGTTCCCTTTCAGAAATCCGGCAAACGGGCAAATGGAAATGCATACCCTCTTTTCCCGTTTTGAACGTCCTACCTTGGCTTACGTGTTGAGGCAGATCAAGGGTGCTATTCTTTGGTTTTTCTGTGTCTGTGTTGATTTTCAGGATGTGGTGTTCAAGCATTTCAATAAGGTGGACCTTCGTGTGTTCAGGCCGGCTGAAGGGATTTATGTTCGGCTTAATTGCCAAACTGTTTCTCGCTGTCATCAGTTGCTCAGCGATTTCACTCAGTCACGGCCCATCAGACGTGCTTGTGATGTAGCCAGACCATTTTAGGTGCACTCAATTGGCTGTTGCGGCACTGCTCCGCTGTGCCCATCAAGACCTTGAAAGTGTCCGAGCTAAAGTGCCATAAGGTGCCCATGCATATTTCATGAAATTTATCTTGAAGATCTTGCACTAAAGCCACAATCTTTGCCGGCAAGCCTGCTAGCATGGCCAGTGGAGTTACTCTGAAAAGATTCTTACGTGAACCGGACGGCTCATTCACCTCGGATGGTGGGTGTGGTATCCGGACAGATTTTGGATAGAATGACTCAGAGGTTCGTATGCTAAGGGGCAAAGGGCTGCTGAAAACAGCTGTCGACACACAGCGGGCCTTGTGAGTTTCTAGCGTAAATGTTCACTGAATCGGGTGGAAGCATTCCAATACCATCAATACCAGTGTGATGCTGCTCCAGGGGATGCCAGTCATGTGACAATTTTGGCACAAAACGCAATTCTGCACAAAAACTCTATATATAAATATATAAATCATCCTAAATCATCCTAAACCATCCTAAACCCACTTACGGAACAAGAGCTGAGAACCCGGCTATCTTTTGCTGACGGCGTTGACCCTTCACCATCCAACCGCAGCCTGAAATGTCCGTGCCATTCCGTGCCAGTGGAATCCAAGCTTTGACTTCTCGAGGTGAGCCTTGTTGCATCAATCATCACTCATTTCTTTGCGATGTTTGACCATGGTTTGACCATGGTTTGATCACATGCCCATCCACCATGCTGCCTCCAAAGGAAAGGAAAGCACCTCAGCTGTTCACTTGCACTTATAGTAGTTTGATGCAAGGCGCCTCAAAGACTTCGATATTTGCAATACAGTAAGTGGAAAAAAATGCAAAATCTCCTGCCCTGCCAGGCACCCAAAGAAGGTCGCTAGCGATTTCCTACAATTACTACCCAGCAAGGCAAACACTGCGTGCTAGACCGGAGCTTCTCCCTCAACCCTTCCTCCTATCATTTTTGCTCAATTACAAACTCTGGATCCGGCAATCATCACTCTCGATCCTAAATTCTTGGAATTCTTGGACCCCCAACCTCCCTTGAGAATCTTCCACAATCACCTGCTCGCTGAGAGCATGCGGGGCAATCAACCAAAAGGAAGTGAGAAGTGAGACCCTCAAAGGATGCAAAAGGCCTAAATTTGCTGAAGCTTCTACACCACTCCAAGTCAGACTTCACAATCCAACGGTGTCGCTCTTACTTTGCCTCCAACGTCCAAGCTGCATCCGCCAATCAGTGAATTTAAAAAGTAATCAATTACAGTATGTTCGTTGTCCGTAATGGGAACACCAGGCTGCCAAACAGTTTTCATCCCTTTTCGATATCTGTCGATCTGCCCTCTAGGCATGCCCAACGTCACTCTCAAGACAACCTCATCCTTTGCTAACTCCTAATTATCGGATATATACTATTATCATCTCTTATCCATTTTGGCTTCCAGGTGGCAGTCTGTCCGGTGGCCTTGTCATCAGGCTGCACTGGCGAGGTGTAAGGCTCCAACGGCACCAGGTCTGAACCTGGGCGGAGGCTGGGTGCATTGGGACCAAAGACTGCCCGCAGAATCCGAAGCCTCCCAGCCAGGATCACCAGAGTGTTCAGTGGAACACTTTCAGCATCTTTCAGCCTTTGTCTTGAGATGTCTTGAGTCATTGGTTCCTTAACCCAAAAGTTGCACGACTGGTAGATAGTAACACTGTCGTGTCTTAGTAGGTTAGTAGGGCTCTTGGAAACAGGATAAATCAAGCAAGAACGATATCATACATATCACAACATATCACATCGACATCAACTTACATCAACTATACTGGCCCATTTAAATCCCTTTACTCGGATCCCCAGCTGATGGTGGTCTCATCCAACCACTGAAGTGCATGGTCGCTCTTGACTTCCAACTCCTCCCTGGCCTTCAATCAAGCTCCACCAAAATCACTCGACCTCCCTTGCCAGTTCCAAAATCGTCCCAATCTCACCGTATGGAAATTGAACAAAATTATGCTCATAATACTTATATAATTCAGCAAGGTTGGAACAAAGTGGAACACCATCATAGATAGACTATGATAAAGTGATAAACACATATAAACAAACATAAACAAATACAAGCGTGCCATATCGTGCCATATCGTGCCATAATGTGGCAATGACAAAATAACCCAAGGCCATCGGCCCAGGAGTCCACTGGGATCCACTGAGACCACCAAGCCTTCCGAAAGATGTGTGACCTGTGGCACCGGGCTGAGATGCCAAGGTTTTCACAAATTTTCACCATTTCTATCAATTTCTGACAAGATTTACATTGCATCCATTGCATCCATTGCACATGTCAGCCCTTTTTGTTCGATGCCTGTTTATCTCGACAATCATGATTGAGGAATGTATGCATGCGAAATGGCAAAAACATTGCATTGTTGCATGCAGGTGCATCATCTCCATTTCAACATGACGAGATGTTTGATTGACTGAGGTTGATGGTTGAAACTACTATTATGATCTATAATTAATGCACTATGGGACTATGGCTTTGTCATACTGGACATGATGTAGCGCGGCCCACTCAGAGTCCAGCAATCGCTCATAGTCAGGGCGTTCAACAAAAGGCAAAGACCTTGGAATCGATAGATCCGATAGCAAATGATAGAAATAGTGCTCCCACGACATCACATGATATCTGTCTACATCCATAGAATCGTCCAGTCATTAACAAATGGCCTAGATGCTTGGGCGTCTCATTGATTGCACTGTATAACACCTTGTTTCCCATGGTTATCAACTAGTGGGTCTGACGAAGCCTCCACTAGTGGAATACCAGCAGTAGGATTTGAAGACGTCAAGAAGCCTTGAGTAGCTCAAGAAGAACTTGAAGGCATTTGGCATGCCTGCCTTAGCCCGGGAAAAGGAACCAGTGAAGACATGCGGTGGAGATGTGGTGGACAGCCAGGCAAGTTGGGCAAGTTGGCAAATTACCCAAGTAGCTTTGCACAAAACACAAAGGGCTAATCAAACGACGCGTTCACAGCGCATTACTCCGACATCATTCAAGGGAGTGCCTCACCTTAATTCCGTTGGATCTTGAATCCTGCTGCTTCTGTCGCTTCAAGTCAGCCGCATAAAGAATGCAAATGTAATGGAAGCTACTGCCACGATTGAGCCATCGTGCACACAGGTCATCTAAAGGGAAGGACTCTTTCCTGATTCAAGCAAGAAGTATTGAGCTAATGATGCCCGGGCTTGGAATTTAGATGAATCTATGCTGAATCCATACAGTGGCCAAACCGATCCCTTCATATCCTCACACTTCCACCTGGACCTGGCGACTATAGTTTTTTTCTTAAATACTATTTGAATCATTTTGAATCTATCTGATACAAGGCATTTCTCAGGCCGCAAAGGTCTGCAACAACAATGGAACGACAACCAAGAGCTCTCTGGTCTAAATCAGTCGGGTGATGTCGGGTGAATTAATGACAATGAACCGACTAGAAACTTGAAGACAAACACATTTCAAAACTGTGCCTGTATACTGTATTCTACAGAATTCTACAGCTGCTTGTCATGCCCAGCTGGTCTACTGTGATAGTGCGGAGGTTTTAGTCACTAGTCACTATGGTCATTGAATGTCCAGAGAAACACGTCGCGTGACAAATGCACCTTCGCGAACACAAGCTCAACACTTTCTGGATCGTTCCATCACACAATCTGGTCACAATCTACTACACAAACCAGGCAGTGTCCTCTTTCCAATCATCTCATACTTCTCCTTCTCCGTCTTGGCGCCCTCCAAGCAGCAACGTGCATCAATGCATCAACACACGCAGGGGGTCTCCCATCTGCATCGGTGGCAGCTGGGTCTAGGAGTCTAGCCATGCTAGTTGCTCTAAATAGGTGCTCCATGTGAACTTATTCGACTTATTCACAAACCAAAGGACTAGAGTCTAGACCAGACTAGAGTGACATTCAAGCCTTGGCCAACGCACACATGACAGAACTATACTACATAACACAAACCCAGTTTTAAATAGTTTTAATGAATTTTGCCAGAAGATAGGTATTGTATATCTAGAATAAATAAGACAACAAAATACACGCGCGCACACACACACATATATATATATATACAGAATCTATATATATATATATACACATTATATACATTCCATATTGCTTGATTTTCAAATTGAATTACATCATACTGTCGCTATATCATATATACATACAATATATACAGATACTGTATGTATGTGCCATGATGTCCCATGATCAATTTTTGCAAAGCGGGTGCCTTAAGGCCGGACCAAGGGAGAGCTCCACGCAAGAAGTAGATCAACATGTGCGCGATGGCCTTGCAGCGAACAGTGCCAGGAACAGAAGCTTAGATGATCTTAGATAACTAAGATAGAACATGATAAAACAGTCAGGCTGTGGCCTGTGGCCGACTAATTTTGCCGCCTCCAAGTCATCGCGACGTGTCTGGTTGATGCCCTTGTGCGTGTTGACGGAGCAGTAGCGTGCAGTTCCCACCATGCTGTTTCCATTGCTCTGGCTTACATGTCGCCTGACCAGGTCGCAGCTCAGATCGGCTTCCACTTCCACAGGGGTTAGCTTCTACAACCACTACCTGAGCAATCCTGAGCAAAAGAATGCAGTCAAACTGCAGTGAAATGAACAGTGTGGCCTGGCCCGGCTGGATTCAAATTGACCGAATCCAGGTTCAATTTAACGTAAGGATCAATGGGCCCGCCTGCCCCAATAGGTGTCACTGAGCCCAAAGTCGATGAGGTGCAAGTGGTGTATCTGATCAAAGACATGGAGCCAGAAGCTGCTCATACTGGGTAGGATCCACACTTTCACCTTCGCGTCCCAGCACTTGACATGGAAAACAAGTGAAAGCAGCAGAATCCAATACTGGCCTTACTGCCCCGTCCGTACATAAAGTTCTCCGGCTTTATGTCTCGATGTACCACTCCTGCGAAGTGCCAGCTGGAACAAGCGTGTGTGACACAAACACATACAAAAAGCTGGTTGATATCAACCCTACCCTTGCGGTCTCCAACCTTTTTGCAGTGGACCAATGGTCACAAACTAAACGATGTTGAACCATGATAAACGGTGAATAATGATGAAATATGATGAAATAAACACCCTGCATTTCAGAACCTGACCTCACATGCACTGCCGGCTCTATGTATGATTGCGGTACTTGCAGCTGCTCCCTTGAGCCGTGGCGCAGGAAAATAATGCAGAATGGCAAGTGATGCAAGTGTAATTGCTATATACTGTACTGCTATAATAATGAGCCCGAGTGCGGAGTCCTTTGGAGTGCAGGTACCTGTAACAAAAGCAGGAGACTTGTTTTACATGGCGCTTCTCTTCGAGGCAAGGTCGATGGAACCGGGCCACATATCAGGAAAACCAGAGAGTCAAAGTGTGAGGATATGTGAGAATCGAAAATTAGTTCACTGATGAGGCTTCTTGGACAGAAGAAACTGTAACATACCACAGATTCCAACTGGTACAGCA
Organism: Symbiodinium sp. clade C Y103; assembly: GCA_003297045.1. Taxonomy (NCBI): domain Eukaryota; class Dinophyceae; order Suessiales; family Symbiodiniaceae; genus Cladocopium; species Cladocopium sp. clade C. The sequence continues at coordinate 93,157 of BGPT01001326.1, forward strand.
AAGAGTCTCTAGCCCGGTATTTGGAAACAGCTGAGAATTCGACTCGATACGTCTCAAGGCTTGTTCGGCCTCAGCAGGGAGATAGACCTGCACACTTTTTGCATCCTTTTGCATCTTTTACGAAGCTATCCTTTACAAAGATCTTTAAACTGCGGATTCTCCCTTGCAAATTGAGAACCTGCTGCTAGCTGTCAGAGCAAGCCATCAAGAAGTTTACAAGGCATTGTTTCAACATCTTTCAGAACACTGCTAAAATGACGCTTGCTGAGCTGAACTTGGGCCGCTACAATCAGCACCTTAGAGCAGCAATAAACCATTGCCACAGAAACCATCCAAAGGCAGTTCAGTTTCCCTGTTAGGCGACTACTACATTCCTTGGCATGTTTAAAAGTCTGGAACTATAGTATCCTACAACCTGTGCTGAAGCAATCCTCACCTTTAATTGCTCTTGCTAAAGTTCAAGATCAAGCAATGGCGGAGCTGGCAGAGCTGAAAAATCCTGAAGTACCGAGGCAGATGAGTGGTTCAATGAGCCTTCCAATCCGCCCATGTTCAGCCTACGCTTTAAGCCTTCACATTTTTCGATCCCCTCACTTTCACCGCTGTCAGCCGCTCTCAGCTTGTCGATCTCCAAGGGACTACACTGCTTGGTTCCATCTTGCCTTGACACACCTACAAGGCCAAACACTCTAAACAGGTCTGAAAGAGGGACATATACATTATATACAGGATGATACACGATACAATGCGTGGCCAACTATCTCTAGACAATTCGCAACGTCAAGAACGGCTTATACGCCTGGTTTTAGTTTTGCGTTGGCAAAAAAGCAACTAAGTTTAACTAAGACTCACCTACCAGTACCACAAGAGTAAACAAAGTCAAATATACTTTCGTTCTTCTGCAAGACTGTTGCCGCGGTCCTGCAGAACTGCCTAACTCACAACCGACACATTCTCTGAAAGCGCGGAGCCTCCATGCATTCTTCCAAAGACCTCAGCGCTTTAGGAGGGGGTTCTCTCATCGATGAAGCGCATCGAAGGAATGAAATATTTGGAAGCAGTGACTCCTGTAAGCCAGACATTCGCAGCACAAATCAATCATTCTCACACTAAAATGATCCTGAACGCAATCTCGCAAGCATGCACGTGATGATCCTCCACCCCTATTTCTTGGATATCGGATGGGTGACTGACCGATGCCAAGGAATGCCAAGGACAGTGTACGGTGAACATATTGACCCAAACATCCATGTAATAGATTGTAATAGAATCTGTAAATGAAATTCCCTGAATTCAGATATCGAAAAGTTTGTTGAATCCGAAGGCCATGGTAGAACTGGACATCTTCCACAACAGGTGTGTGCTAAAGGATCAAGATGTCCGTATTCGATCTGTTTCAGAGCCAAATGGACGAGGTGCACGAATTATCCATCATTTCTGTGGCTAAAGAAGAAAAAGAACCTGGGCCTCCTGATTAGAATGGCCGCCTATACCAGTATCTGCCTATCTCAAAATAATGTTTCCTCTTCCACCACCCCCCCAAAAAAACAGCACATCACAAATGCGAAGAAGTTGCCGAAGCCAAATGATATTGAATTGAAACAGCATTAAACACTTTCATCATGCAATATCATGCGCTGCAAAGCGCTCTCAGTGGCTCATTGGCTCTCATCTATGCGAAGGGCATGGTTGGAAAGAACTGCCAATCATGCCAATCCTGCCATTGTCGACCCGTTCTTAGGGCCCCAGCTTGCCCAGAAGGTCCATGACCTCAGCTGAATGTCACATATCAGCGAAGGCAATGTGGCTGTGATTCATCCGCCGAGTGCTGTGTGATGCTGCGTGCCAACAAGGATGTTCTGCATGTTCTGCCAATTCGCAACTGCCTGGAACTGACCAATTCAGCCTGAGTCTGCATCAGCTAGGTTGCTATATCATGGGCAGCTTGAACAGGTCATTGCGACCAGCTGCTTCTGCGATTTTGTGGAAGAGGCTGCAATGGTCGAAGGGAAATAGGCCCTTGCAAACCAAGTGCCGCACCATGCAAGTGAACGTGCCAACTTTTCCAAAGAAGAAGACCTGCGTTTGGCATAAGGGGCAAACGGAAGGAAACGGTTCCTTTCCGTACAATGACTCCTTTCCATTGGGGTGCCGTGCGCGATGTTCTCAAACACCGAACACTGGTAGCTGGCTAAAATTAGACAAATGAGTGTTCCCAAAAAACATGAATATTTTTTGCCATTGTCTTCTGCTGTCTCGCTTCTTGCGCCTCTGCAAAGCCTTGAGGCCTGGCCCGCATAGGTCATGCTTGACAATGAGGAATTGGCAATCTCTCACCTCTGCATCCTCTGCAAACTGAAAGAACTGGGTTCAATCCGCCCCAAATAAGTGCTGCCATGCCTCATGCCTTTGATATCCTTTGATTTGTATTGGAGATTCACACCGGGGATTCCCGAGGCAAACATCCCGCGCCACACCTCTGAGGCTCGCCGAGCTGCTTCAACAGACTGTTTTCCATCCTGAGTTGCTGAGTGGAGTGTGAATCTGCACGTGGAGAATGGTTGTTGCTGCAGAGTCACTTGCTTCAAAAAATGCATAATAATCTTGAAACATCTTGAAACTGCATAGAACCAACAACATGTGCTGTTCTCATCTGTTCTCATCATCACATTAGGAAGTTAGGTGTATCATTCATCACGTGCATGCCAAACCATTGCGGAGAAATTGCACTGTCTTGGCTTTGAGTGACTCACACGACTTTAAACAGCTGCGCACCTAGCACTTTAGAATCCTAATAAGAGTCATTGAAGCAGCACAGCTATTGAATTCAGCAAGTCTATGTGCACTCTGAGGTATCAAACGCTAAACTCCCCGGGGCACCACATTGGGAGTCCTGGCATGCAAAAACAAAACAAGGGGTCAGTCGGCCGGGCATCATTTCAACTTGGCTGAAGTATTCAATCTTGGTTGTGCTACCTCTTCGGGGGGTGGCACATAGGACCTCTACATATTTGGGATCATGATCATGATCATCATCATCATCATCATCATCATCATCATCATCATCATCATCACCATCATCATCATCATCATCATCATCATCATCATCATCACCATCACCATCATCATCATCAAACAAAGTCTTTCAGTGGGTGGTGTCTTCGACAGTGGGGTTGCAGGTCTGGCTTTATCAAGCATCTGGTTGCCAGCCCAGTCCAAAGTTCCCGGCCACACTCCACCCTTTGGCCGACTTTGGCCCTTTTCAACTTTCCGGGCAGAGCACCTCGAACTTCACTGCCACTGGAGAGTCTGACTTCTTGTCCTTCCCAAGAAAGACTGCACCAAAGCAGCCCTGGCATAGGCGATGGACGAAGCACATCGAAGCACTCTACTTCGGCACACCGGCACTTTCGGGCTCTTGCACCACTGGGCCAGTTGGATCCATTTGGGCAATGTTAGTGTCAAGCCTTGACACCCCTAATGGCAGCTTCAGCCTCCTGCCAATAGTGGATTGGGACCTTTATTCACCATTGACCATGCATGAAACAGGCATGATCTTGCTACAAGCATCAGGATTTGCAAGATCACTGCAAGCATCTACAAGCACTGCAAGCACTGCAAGCCCCCTGCCCTCCACTGACTTCCAATCGGCAGGCCACCCTCCCACTTGAGCGCCAACAAATGCAAATGACAACAAAGCACGCCTCGCCCAACTTGTCCTGCACCTCAAATCGGCCATCGCCCACCTTGGGCGGGAAATTCTTCTTTGGCATGGCCTCCCAATGGTGCTGAGACATGCTGAAACTGATGACATCTGATGACATCTGATGACATCTGATGACATCTGATGACATCTGATGACATCTGATGACAAACATTGACATCTGATGACAAACATTGACAACCATTGACAAACTGTGTTTGGAGTTTCCTGACTTGCTCATGAGCATCTAAATTGATCACTGCAAGTTTGCTCGTCCCGACCAAAAGAGCGAAGTTAGCCGCGGTGTTGTTGAGTCTGCCAGAATGCCCTGTCAATTTCACCCTGGACCCTGCAGAAAACATAATCATCCCACAAGTAGATGCATCAAGCTCCAAGTAAAGACCAGGACTATAAAAGTGCATCAACACCAACTTTATGCTGCTTTGGACGAGTGATGTCTGTCTCAAAGATGTCAAAGGGATACAAATGTTTTGCAGCGACTGCTGCTCCAGCACTTCAATATGATCAATATGGCAGCCCCTGTCCTTCACTCAACAGTGTCCATGACCGCTTGGCGACGTGCTAGGAAGCAAAACAAATGTTCTTCTCAATGTTTCTGGGCAAAAGGTGCAACAAATATGTTGCAAAAAACCACATGTGAATGTCGGATAATGTCGGATACAAGCGCTCAGTCTTGTGCCACTATGCAAGCACTAGATGGAACTACAGGTGACAGTGTTCTGACGCTGCAACATATCTAACATCTGAGCATCAATTCAATTGCACTCCCCACTAGATATCTCCACCACCTTGAGCCAGTAAATGCGAATGTCAAGTCAAGAAACAGCCACTTTTTAGTGCTTGACGGTTGACAAAACAACAGGGATGCAGGCATGCACAACAAGAGAGCGAGAGAGATAGAGCGAGAGAGAGAGAGAGAGTTCATACCTTGTCGAATACGGCATGTATGCACTCATGGATTCACAAATAGATAACCACATGGATGGATGGATGGATGGATGGATGGATGGATGGATGGATGGATGGATGGATGGATGGATGGGTGGGTGGGTGGGTGGGTGGGTGGATTGATAAATCATGACAATATATGACAATTACAATCCATAATAAATTGATGAATACTAAGTACAGTAGTGAATAATGTGTATAAATGATTAGGTAAAAAATGACACAGATCAAAATTTATTGTAATTATATAACTTAAACGCTCAAAATTGAACAAGTAAAATCCGAGACTGTCTTATCGTTTCATAAGTTTTGAATGGTCTCGTTTTTTGGAGTGCAATGTCCTTTTCTGAGTCTCATATCCGTGTTTCCTTATCAAAACCACCCCAAGACTTCTTTCGGTATACTATACATATATGCACACGCATTTTCATCATCATATATATAATGTATAGTTATGCGGTTATGCGTGATGCTTCATATCTTGAGGTGTCCACTTGGCACCAACACGACAAATTGCACAAATTGTCTACTGAGCACTGTCCTTTGAAAGATTCAAACCGATTTCATTGCATGAAATACACGTGCACTATTTGAACGCACTGTGAAATGTGCAAAAACGACTGTATGAGATGTAGAATTCCATTTCTCAGCCAATGGCCCACCATAGATGGTCATGGCCATAGCAATGTGCGGAAAATGGGAAGGGTATTGTCATCATTCTGGCAGAAGTCGCTGCCGCACAGCACTTTTTATTCCGAGTCCAATCATTTTGGCGTCAGATTGCACAGTCAGTTGGTGCAAAGTCAGCTTCCATGCGCTTGAAAGTGCGCCGCATGTCTCCCACAAAATGCATCAAAAGGCACTTGCTACCGGTTAGCTGACTTCATGCCACATGCGAAATTATATCTATATTATCATGTATGATGTTGCAAAATTCAATTCATGTTGATTTGCTTATTATGAGAATCTATCATGTGAAGGGACAAACACAACTCTTGGAAGCGTCAGGAAGCCAGTGCTTCTAACCGCAGGGGCATATGGCATCCAAGGATCAAGGAATCAACTGGCTCGCAACAAGCCACGACCATCAGCACATCGGATTCCAATGCCAAACCGTCAGAAACTATTGTTTGCATCTATACACCGTCTGGTATCACGCTGCGGTGGGATGATATTGAATTTAATTTAAGATAATTTAGGTGACCAATGAAATCATGCCACAAGACACGGGCAGAACAAAAAAGAAACGTGCAATTATCTAACTGCACAACCATCCCAACTCTGAACCCTCCATGAAATCAGGATCGCTCCAGGTCGACAACTGAAAACGGTCAACGTCCAAAACATTGTGATGCAAAATCATCATTATGAAAGCAAACTTCATACAACCGATGGCGCCCTTATTTTATTTATGGAGGGAATATTTAGAAGGATCAAAAGCCAAGGTTGAATGGAATTGCCCTACTTCGAGTGATCCCCACCATGGCACATTGTTCTGGCATAGCTTCTGACATATCATCTGGACATATGCGGTACTATATGTACTATATATGGAATATGCTCTGACATTCTTTCTGGCATGTACTCTGACATCCTATCTGACCTTCTTTCTGGCATTCTATCTGGCAAAAGTTCGGACATGTGGGCAACTCTTTTTTTTGACCTTGTTTTATTTTTTTTGACCTTGCCTCTTTTTGTTTGGACCTTGGATTACTTGTTTTTTACCTTGGCCATCCTTGGCCTACTCTTTTTTGACCTTGGCCTACTTTTTGACCTTTCCCTACATTTTAATTTTATTGACCTTGCACCATCTTGCGTCTTTCTTCGGCTAGCCTTGTCCACTTGCCAAGGTTCAAAGGTGGCGGCGCTCAGGTTTAAAAGGGTTGCCCACGGAAATTGTAAAGTATTGGGTGGCTGTGCCGAGGTTAGGCTGGACTGGGTAGATACAAGTAGGATACATAGGAAACATAAGGCAGATAGGATAGATAGGGTGGATAGGATAGACAGGATAGATGGGGAGGAAAGGATAGATAGGATAGATAGGATAGATAGGATTTATATATAGATAAGAAAAGATAGTATAGGATAGGATAGAAAGGATAGGATAGGATAGGATAAAATAGAAAGGATATGAAAGGATAGATGGTTTGGCTAGGTACAATAGGTAGGCTAGATAGGCTAGATGGAGTAGGTAGAGTGGATAGGACAGATGGGCCAAGATAGGACAAATAGGAACAAAGGGATGATACGGCGGATAGGATGGCATCGTGGCCAGTTTTAAGAATTTTAGCCATCGTCCTGCTGTCATCAATTCAAATTTGTGCCTAGCTGTCAAGGCCCGTGACCACCGAGGCCATGAAGTTCAGGAGGTGTCAATGATGTCATCACTAGGAGTTAGAGGGATATGGATGGATATGGCCCATTACTTCATAACACCCCAGCTGACCCACCAACATTGCAAAAATTAGTATAGTAAAGTATGATAAAGTGGCTACACCATGCTATACCACAGTAAGTATGCGTGGGATTGGTGCTACATGCAAATGTCTGCGCACATATGCAAACTCGGGCCTTAATTGCAGCCTTGAATTGACTTCAAAGGTCAACATGCTAAAACTGGCATGTTTGTTGCTGTCCCTGGCAAAGCATTCTATCTGTAGGCCTGAATAGGACTGGAATTAGTGCGGAGTGGCTTGCAGAGGAATCCGGCTGAACAAAAGGAAGTACACGGTACACAAATAAGCTAGCGCAGTTGGGAAAGAAGAAAGCACGCAGCAGGATGCCCAATGTGCCCAGGCTTGGTGACACCTTGATCAATGATCACCATTGTAATGGAGCGTCAGTTGTGGGAACAGCCAATAGTTTATTCCAAAATATCTTCAAAATAGAGCTCCTTTAGTTTCATGTGGTACGCACGTGGTCTCTGTTTTTTCCGAACCTCTAAGTCACTCTTTCACGTGGTCTACGCTCAACCTCTGCATCCCGCTGCTTGGAATAATTAAGTCTGTTGGTGTGAGACTGTTTGGCTTCTCACCCTAGACATCCTGTGGAAGACATCTTTGAAATCTCCAAGAGGCCACTATGTCAAAGACATCCAAAACCATCCAAAGACCATAGAAATATATAGAAATCATAGAACTCAACCACGACTTTAACATCTCCAACCATTTGTTACTGCAAAGGTTCTGGGCTTCTCTGATGTTCTCTGTGGTGTGTCCCCCTGGAGATTTCCCAGCGTGGCAGCTCCACTGCTCCATCAGTGCACAAATGCTTTACAACTTTACAACCTGCCACATGAAGCTGAGCTTGCGATGCAGGGTTGCCATGCTCGGAATGAGGAAAGACAAGGAAACCGCACAATTAATAATTACACGGGTTTGCATAGGTAGATCTATTTGCAGTGATCAAGCTGACAAAGAAAAAACTCAAATTCCGAATGGACCGAAAGCAGAAAGCACAGCACGGCTGTCAAATTGTATGAAGGCGTGAAATACATCGCTTCGGCGCAAGAGGCGCATGAGCATATCTGCTGAACCAATTAGAAAGTATTCTGCTATTTTAATTTTACGGTATTTTTATGATATTCTTATGCAGTCTTGGCATCGGAGGGCCTGCATGTACTTGTAGTGCCGAAGCCTTGCCCACCAAGCTCTCCATTGTTAAACCTGCGGGACAACAGATCCAACAAAGGGACGATATGGCACGATATGGCACGATATGGCACGATATTGCATGATCACTCGTGTCAGTGCGAATCCATGCCATTAAATGGACGGAGAGAATGCCATGAACACCTTTGTTGCGTTCGGGAACCTTCAGCTCTCCTAAGCAAGAAGTAGCCATTGGACCTTATGGCATTGCATTGTCAAGACTGTGCAGAGTGCCTCCAAGCTCTTTTTCCGCGCGAGGCACGGGTAAAGGAGGTACAGAAGCAGCCACCCTCCCAGCATCATGAACAAGACCTGATTGTGTTTTGCTGCTCGGGTGGCAGCATGAAGGATAAGCACCAATGTGATGATAATGGATGATAAGAGTATTTCAGGGGCAATCAGTGACAATCAGTATTCAATTGCATTCAGCAGTGGGTGCATTGTTGAAGTAGGTACCTGTAATATCCTGTAATGCCTGCCTTTCATCGTCATAACGCACGAAACACCACGAAACGCTACTTGTTAGGTCCAAGCAACGAAGTGATCTTTCCACTCAATGTCGGCCATCAGAGTGGAATTGATGTAAATGGCAAGGACTGCGCATGAGGGTGCACAAGGCACAGCCGCGAGAAACTAATCTGAACATATTAGTTAAGTCGTCTAGCACAAGAGACCTGAATACCTTCTAATGAGTCATTTCGCTCACACCTGACATGAAAGGTCACAAAGTCTCCGTGCACAAACCCAACCCAGAGTGATCCGAGAAGAACTTGAAGAACTTGACCGCCAAACATGATGGGACATCCACTTTTTCGCCGATTCTCCCAAACTCCCAGTAACCCGTCACTGACTTCTCTTGAAGTGGGCCGTGTGATGGAAACATGAAGGATCCCATGCTTTTCCCTGTGCCTGGGATAAACGGCACACAGGGCGCATGGAAGATCTCTTCCTGGCGTGGGGTTAAGCTCAATACTTGCATAGTTTTTTATCATGCTTTTTGAACTGAATACGAGGCCACTAAGCGCATTTCCGGTGTAATATAACTTGAACATAATTTGAATAATATCTCCCAACATCTCCCAACAAAATTAAAAGAACCTATAGCCTATAGCATATATCTGTCATGCAATCACACTATTTCTAGGAGACTGAAGTCAGGGTGCAGTGACAGTCCGACACTATGCATCGGCGATACAAATGAAGGTTTCCTAACCATTGCGACCACTGTAGAAACGACATTTTGGCAACTGATCTCAGATTTTTGGGATAATCAAAGAAAATTCCCCTTTCATCCCCATTCATCTCCTTTCCTTATTTGGCAATTCTCAAAGAGATGCAAAGACGTGGCTTCGAATTGCTTGGCTTGGGTGGTCTGACATTCCAAATCCAACTCTCTTCAGTCAGCTCCCACATACCTATGACCTATGCTTCAAAAGACAGCACAAATTCATGGATTCATAGATCATGGGTGATCATGGATGCACAGCTCCCCCTCCCAGCATCCACATGTCCAATCTGCCAGCAAGGATGAGGATGATCGACGATCGACAATGAAAACAACAGAAAACAACTGCTCGCAGCGGCACAAACAATATCAGCACACATCAGCACACCCAGGCTTCGTCAATCCTTCGTCACCCGACCTCTCACCACAGCGGGATGCCTGGTTTTCTTCGTGCCTTTGGCTATATCTGCAGGCCAGATGGACAGTCAAATATACCTGCCGCAAACATCCGCAAGCTCAGGTTCAATCATGTTGACATGAGATGTCCGATGATTTCCGATTTCCAAGCAGCAAAGTTTCTCCCAGAGCAAGTTGCAAAAAAAAGGGAATCGTCATTTAGAGCGGTTCAAGGAGACCTGGGATTCTTGACCCCGTTCTTGACTGTTCATAGAAACTTCAATGAATAAACCGAGTCGAATTATTCAACATCAAGGCCAGCAAACTTCAGCTGACCAAAAGTTCAAATTTCATCAAATTTCTCTGAGTGTTCTTCTTCACTCTTTCATCCCTGATTCTTCCAAATGCATTCCTTTAGCGTACTGAAGTGCAAAGTCAGAGCTTTGGTCTCCGCGCCGTCAGGAGCGTGAAGGCTGCTCCCAAGATGTAACTAGCCAGGTGGGGCGTCTGCCCATGCAGCGCCAAGGAAAGAATGCCCTGGGGAAAGAGGTGGAGGTATCCCGGAGATTCCAGGAGGCTAGATATCTCAAAAAGATTCACAAAGCGCAATAGGAAAGTGAACAAATTCTTGCTGTGCTGTTCTATTCATGGCTTCTATTTTTTTAGAGAGCACCATGCTTTAAAATCAGGTTCCTGCAAAGCCCGTCAATGTCGGGGTGGACTTACTTGACTAGTAGACTATCAAGTTGAGCTACCGTGTTTGCCCATGTTGCCGGCAAAGTTTTCAGTTGAAAAGCTGTTTGGGCAACTCGAACCCAAATCTATATGGCTACATTGATCTAAATTGCAAGCTCCTCCAGGCTTCCAGAATCGGTGACAGGCTGGTTCTCATTTCCCATCCACCAAAGAAAAGCAGTGCAGTGCGACAAAGACGAACCTTCCAGTTGATGTAGCCCGCTACCATGGCGGATACGAAAATGACAAACACCAGCTTGGCAACCCTGCACAAAGGCAGTCAAATCACGTCAGAACAAATGATGATTCATGATGATCTCAAACCTGAACTAGAGAGGCGCCCAAATGCCGCTCAACACATTGTCCAAACATCATGTCCATCTGAGCTAAAACGTGTAGTCTCTTGAAGTTGCTTTTTCTCACCGTCCTTGGCTGGGAAACTACCCCACCGTTGCCATAGCCTCGGGCCATGACGCACTGTTCATCTGAGTGCCACATGCATACCAAAGCAGACAATCATAATCATCGAGTCAAAAACTGACAGAAATCTTCTACCCATCTTCTACCCTTGGTTTGCACTTCACTCCAATGAGGTCGAGTGCTACGTGAGGACAGGATAACCCTCGAGTTTCGTGAGACCCGGAGGAAAAGGAACACAAATTTGGACAACTAATGACAAATGACATCTAGCTGTCAGCATCGGATACACCAGCTGAGAGGCGGATGTTGATCAAAGAAGCATTACCTCAAGGCATTGGACGACATTGCTCGGATGCTCAAACAATATCATACAATCTGACCAGGCAACATGTGATCCATGTTGACGAACCGGGCACCCTTCCGCCCAATGGTTTCACACAAGCAATTCTCTCTCAAGTCCAAGCTCTTCAAATACCTTAAACATCTGAAAATGGGATAGCTGTGGGAGGCTCCACCTCATTGTTCATTCTTTGGCAACTCTACAGCAAAGTTTGTTGTATTCTGGCCAGCCATAATTAGAAACAAAACCTGAAATCAAGATAAATAAAGTAGAGTAATATGTAGAGATCCTAAAGCCCCAATTTGTCGCAAAAGCTCAGCCCGGTCCCAATACTTGATCGTCTCACCGGCCATCCGCTTTGACGCGAAGCCCAATCAGCCGGGCCACTGAGATTGAAGCTCAGCAAAACTCCCAAGCTGATCACCTTGCATCGTGGCGGGAAGCAAATACCAAACATATGACACGTGATTCTTGTGATAAATATTGCCATGCATATTTTTGCACGCACTGCAAGGTGGAAACATCATTCACCTAAAACCTCCACTGGCTTTGAAACAAGAAAACGAAAACCTCAAGCCTCAAACCACACGCATTAAAGAAATTTAAAACAAGTGGAAAAACCTTCAGTTCACTGCTACAATTATATGTATGTCTACTGTTTACTGTTCTGATCTAGTGCATCATGTCTTCCCAGAATAAAATCACAAAGGTTCAAAAATTATAGATCATGACAAACTGGCGCTTGGGACCTCCCCTGAACAGTGTTCGAAACCTCCACCCACCTTTGCTCCTTGGAAGGGAGGGGCACCTTTAGTACCAGTATGTAGTTGATAATTAGGCAAGGAGGGGCCCACCCTTCTGGGATGAGGTTCACCAACGGGCGCACTGTCAGATAAACGCTTGTGGCTTCATGCCAGTTGATCCTGTAGGTGTTGTGGCAAATGAACCTTGGTTTCAACCATGTTTTTCTACATTTTTCTACCTATCAAATTTGACGAGATTAGGCTGTGTATAACTCTATATACTCTATCGCATACACAAGGTTGTTCCGTTTTCTCTTGGTAATATGTTTGGAAATACTTTTTGTCTTTCGGCTTCCTGCTGTTTGTCCACAGGGCTTGAGCTTCAAGCAGGTCCAACCATCTCCTTTCTGATTGTCGTTTTCACCATCATTGTTTCCAGGTGCTGTTCAAATGTTTGAACCTGCTTTTCTTCTTTGCCCACCACTTGTTCAATCTGACTGTGTGTGCTTAAAGTCAACTGTTGTGTGTGCTATATTTCACGACTCCCAGTAATGTGGAGATAGTTTTTGAATGTTTTTGATGGCTTCATGTCTGGATCACATTTCTGGTTCCTTTTTATCAGATGTTCAAGGCTGACATAATTTGAGAATTGTGCAAGTTTCGCACGAGCTAGACTCGCGACAGAAAAAATGTCATCCAGGATCATTGCAGAAATCATGTCCCTTGAAAACCGAAACTGAACTCTACACTCTACTGTATCGTATCTATCTGCTCCAAGATGCATTCCACAAGATGCCTCACAGGATGGCTACGGGCTCTCAGAATGGGTACAGTAACAAAAGTGGCAACTGGCAGCACATCGTAGGATAATCGCAGCCGTCAAAAGTTTTGAAAGCTGTCCAAGGTAGCTCAAGACAATCAAACCGTGGTGACCCCAAATAAATAATGCCCGAATGTCATCATATCTATAATGAATCCAATGAATCTAATTACTGTAATTCTTCCAGATGTTTGTTACCAAGCTGCTGAAAGGGCAAGCCAATGCCAAGGCTACGAGGGCAACCAAACCAGTCAATGCCAATCCCCAAACGAAAGTTCCATCACCTGGGCTTCAGCAGTGGCTCCCAACTGAATCATGGGAATTCATGACAATTATGGGAAATGTGAGACTTCCACTTCAATCCAGGTGGGAATTGAGGTCCGTTCTGAATCTACTGGACCTTTGACATCCTCTGCCACTCTGAGTCCCAATAGATTTTTTTCTTGTTTGAGTTTGGATTTCAATTTGTGTTAAATTGGGTTTAGCATGGGTTAGCATGGTTTTTCCATCTCCAAGTTGCTACTCTGCTTGCGGAATATGGATGGGATAAGCCTGCAACGGGCACAATATCACAAATCGCAAAGACTTCGCAGTTGCATTGAACATGTAACATGTTGCATCCTCGCCTATCTGTGGCCATTGTTGCTGAAACTTCAGGCTGGGGCAAGATACTTAAAAGCCTCAGGCAGGGATAGATAAAACTGCGAAGACTACTAAGGCTGCTAAGACTCATGGCTTCCATGCTCTTGGTGAAAGCTGAGAGCAAGATCTGTGCGACAGCGATCACTATGTTTGGATATGTTTGGATTATGTTTGGAACCCGGCACCTTGGTATGGTCACCTCTACAAAAGGTGCAATCGCAGCAAAGGCCGCGCCCACTTATGCACCCCAGTGTCTCCTCTGCCAGGTGGCACCACAAGTGGCAGCAGTATCAGTTCCCCCAATCGAACGATCCACGAAACCACGGTCCAACCTGTCAGGAATGTCACATCAACAGTTGGTAAGTATTGTGCGGCCGGCGGTCTGCGACTCTTGGAAAACTTGCACTGACATGCTTTGACAATGAGGACAGAACACATTGGCTGGGGAGATGTGGGGAGATCTGGGGAGGGGGGAGCTGCACTCTCTAGTTTGCATGCTCATGAAGGATGTCTGCCCGGACTCTCTGCCCTGTGCTAAGTGGTGGTGGCTGAAACGAAAGGGCTGCACATGGTGCCGCTCGAAAAACCGTTGAAGCATGTCGGGGCAAGGCTCCCAGCCTTTATCAGCAAAAGCGGTGCCGAAGTCGCTCTCTTTGCCCGGCTCAGAGATCAAGGAGATGGCCAACTGCGCAGTGAAAGATACCACCTGAGAAGAGGCCGCTCTCGCTCTCATAAACAAAGGACAACCTGGTAAATGGATGTAAACGGATGCAAAGGACAACCTGCTTTGTGCATCTTTGTGCATGTTTCTGGTCCATCTCAGCACTGAACAACGCTGACCACCGACCTACCTCCGGTCCACAACCCTGTATGGGAATACTTATATGTAGCCAGTGCGAGGCACCACATATGCCTGCCGGTTCCTTCTGTTATGAACAGCATCCCAAAACATCCCAAAACTAAAGCCAGGAGTTAGAGTGCCAGGGAATTGGCTATGAAAACCTCTCATTGCAACATCGGCACGTTCTCAAGGGAACACAGTCGGATACCCCATTCCAGGTTTTTTCCTATGCTAAAATTGGTGGGAACTGACCGCTTGGGATCGCTTTAGCCATATTCTAATTGGGACTGATGTTCCGCGCGTAGCCATATGCAAGGAGCATACTGAGTATAGCAGTTTGGTGGAAGGTGATTGGACCAGGCGACTGCTGCAATGCCCAATGTGCCAATGAGCGCCAATGGCATGGTCCGGGACTTGGTGGGCGCAGATTGTGGCAATGGGATGTCATTGGGACAAAAGCGGACAAGATGATACAAGCTGTCGCTGCACGGAGGTTCGTCACAGATGACTTGAGCTATCTTGAACTATGCATTGAGGCATTTCCCAAGAGTCAACTACAGTAGCCCAAAACAAAGTAGTGTAAAAGGATGTAAAAGGTATATGGACATATGAAAGCCGGGGTCGGTGAACTTTGAAAAACATTGTAGAACTATGTGGTCAGGGAATGTCTGGGTCATCGGACGGCATTCTTGGCTTTGGAGGACAAACAGCAAACCTCATCGAAGCCAATGAAGCCAAAGAAGAGCAGCGTCGTGGCATTGACGACGCCAGAACTGCGGCCATAGCAAAACGGGGTAGCAACAGAAGCGAAAATTGGGACATTTACAAAACGTTGTTTTACCAAATGATACTGAATCTTAGTTCTTTTTTCATATCTGGAGTGCTGCCATAACAGTTTAGCTGTAATTTAGGATACGCTTGAATTTGCATGGATTTGATTTGCAACATGTACAGAAGCATGATGGGATAGAGCATGGCAATATGGCCACCCACGCATTCTGATGACGTGATGGCACATCCGATACCATCCATATTCTATCTATGTTCGACACGCCTAGGCATTTCACACCCTGCAGAAAGGATCGGCAAGGCACATACCGCCAGGGGCAAAGACCTCTCCAGACTCGAAAATGTTTTGCCTTCGCAGACAAAGCATTGTCGGCTTCTGTCAGGACGACTTTTGATGACTTTTGAGGTCTAGGGCAACTGTTTGGCAATTGTGCCCTGCTCTTCCAGGATCTCACAAGTACGGAAGAGTTGTTCGGTCTCAACGAAGAATCTATTGAGATCTATTGAGATTCTATTGGGCTCATCAAGAAGTGCCTCAAGTCGCATCTGCTCACCTTAGGAGGAAAGGACAAGCTCATGCCAAGCGGCGAAGCACCGACGAAGCCACAAATCACCATGAAAATCACCTCGGCAATGCCAAGAGTCATCAAGACTACAAGCCAAAGGATTCCAAGGGCCAAAGCACATTTCAGGTCGCTTCCCAGGTCCGGCGATGCATGAGCTACTGACAAAAGATTACTTCACACACACACATGTATATATACATATATACTTGTTTGCTCAACTAATCATAAGACCATATCGTTAAAATCATCTGAATCTAAATCATGATATGATGAATCATTGAATCATATACTGACTGTATCATGATGTATGATGATAATTCCAAATGACATTACCATTAGTACCATCATCCACTCAGCGGACCAGGCCACGAGTAGGACTTTCATCACCGTCATGAAGTTCACGACGGCTTTGCTCAGAGATAAGCCGCCCATCAAAAGCAACGTGCAACCCCTCAGGACGAAAAGGTTTGGCGGCAAAACTCTGGAGGGGCTGCACAATCGATCCATGATGTCCGAGTATGTCCAGGTAGAGGGGAAAGCTCGTTGTGGGCTGCAAGCCAAGACACGCAGTCAAGAAAGCAGCAGACAGGTCCATGTAATTGTGGTCAGTCCTGAACCCCAAGAATCCCCAAAATGGATCAAAATGGTATATATTCACAGTGGAATGCACAATGTGCAAGTGCCAACGAAAGCTGAACCCCAGATGATGGGATCGCATGACTTGCAGCAGTCCATTTGCGCGCTTTTGGAGAGGAAACGAATGGGACCCGGTCATCACCCCTTTGACAAGACCGAGCTGCACCGCTCGGCACAGTATGGTGTTCGGGCATTAAACAAGGCCCCTACCAAGGTCATATATGTCATATAAAGCGATGGTGGCGCAGTAAGTCCCGAATGTTCTGCCGCCCTTGACTTTGCGATGCTTTCTATGCAAGCCAGGGAAAAGTTGCTTGCAAGGACCTAACCTACACCTACATAAGCTTTTTGAAGGAAAGAAGATTCCGAACACAACGACTAGATCCAAGTCAAGAACTTGAGCATTTCCATCACTTGAATCAAGATTTAAGAATGTCTAGTCGGGTAGCTTGTTTCACACTGATCATGCTTTGCGTCCTGGCATATGGATCATCCAATTCTGCTGCAGTAGCATTCGGTGCCCAAGTGCCCTTTCCGAAGTAAAAGAAGACCACGTGCTTGTAATCCTCACCTGCGACGTCTCTCCGTCTCCGTCTCTCTCGTCATCACTCTCTGTTTCTGCCCTTACCAAGACTTGTCCTGTGAAGTAGGGTTCTCAAGTGAAATGGGAGCATTCGGCGTTCAAATTTGTGGAAGAGTGTTATTCTATGTTGAGAAACAGGCAGGAATGGAATATTATACACAAACTCGCACCGATTTAAGCTTGCGCACGGGCAAAGCAAAATGTTGATGCGTGGTTGCAGCCGTTCTGCATCGTTCTCCAGTTTCCATCCTTTGAAACAATGGCAGTGTGTGCTTTCTTTGACGCTCTAAGAATCTCTAAGATATCCCAAGACCTGCCTAGAAAGTTTCCCATCTTCCTGGACCAATTCCTTGCCACACCTGCACCTGTTGCACTGGACCAACATTGGAGCAATGGGAATTGATGTGATGTGACACCAAAAGGAGTGGCCAAAAAACTTTGCCAGAGCTCTCGCACTCCCCCATGAACAACATCAGAAGAGATCAGAAAATTCGGAAAATGTGTCAGAAGCAGCTAAATAATTTGCAATTAGTGACCCAGAGTGATCCAAGCACATTTTGCCGCTGCAGATTTGTCACCAACTGGTCATGGCATCGCCCTACCTCCCGGCACAAATCTGATCCTATACAGATAGTCCAATTGTCCTCAACCCTCGAACCGCTACCAGCGCCCGCCCAAGAATCCGCAATCAGACCAAATGAATGCAACAAGATTGAGGGATTCAACCTGCCTGAGACTCCATACTCCAGAGTGATGCAGAATGCACCTGAGTTGCGTGGAAAAGGCTGTCGTTGTGAGATTACAGCGGGGGTTGAGAGCTTGAGATTCATAGCATGCAAAACCGCTTGCATGCTATTGATATCTGATTTGTTACATCATTGCTCCGTCTCTTGCTCCTTTGATTGCTCCAGATTTGCAACTTTTGCTCAGACCTTCACAATACCAGGCCTCCTAGGAATGCCAGAAATGTGATTGGACATCCCTCGTACCCCTGCCATGGATGTCTTGGACCGGACTGCAGTCTTCCTCTGCGATTTGAAAGGGGATAGCCCAGGAGGGCCCAGGAGGGCCAAGATTCTACCCCAGCACCACTCAAATGGTTTAGGCGCCTATGACAGCCCAGAGCTCTCCAAGGCCGTGATAAGAAAATGTGTAGCAGGAGCCTCTGGTGGGAAGTCTCGCCTCAGCTTCATCATACTCTTTGAGGCAGTGTGCATTGTCAGACGATTTCTGGCGATTGTTGGCAGGCGTCTGCTGCATGGCAAAGTAACTCTCAGGAAATCTGCGCACTTGCATACCGGGTTCAAAATATTGGCTCGAGTCTTACACGTTCAGCATTGTGAATCATCACAGACAAATCAAACCCGTTGGCAGCAGGTTGTGCAAAATGAAAGGGGGGCCAGGGGTGTCATGCAAAGCTCTTTGTGCATCTTCTTTGGTGTTCTTTGTCCAAGGATGCCGCTGAAAGCTCCATGTATGCGAAGCCGCTAAGGAGACAGGCAGCACCAGCGAAAATCCAACTCAAACTAGCTGAAGGACCTGCAAACCGGCATAGTCCACCCAGGACAGCCATTGGATTTTGGGATGTTCTCAATTCTCAATTGTTCTCATGTGATCTCCAATGTGACCAAAGCTTGCAGGGGTTGAATCCCATCAAAGGGGTGACCTCTAATGGTGTTTGTTTGATTCACTCGGCATCTCCCGGAAATGGCAGTCGAGTCAACTGCAGCGAACAAAAAACTGGACTGCCATTGGATGGCCCAGCAAAATGAAAACCCTCTTCTCAAAAAGGAGCGGGATTGGCCTGAAGCATGGAATTTCACATAATCCCTTCCCCCTATTACTAAACCCCCCCCCTAATAGTAAACACCTCGGGTAGTTTTTAGTATTAAGGGTGGTATTTAGTATTCGGGGGCCCTAATACTAAATTTCGGACCTTATAATTAAAAACTTTTTTTTTCGATTTCAAAATCAATTAGATTCTAATTTAAAACGCAATTAATACGTTGCAAAAAAATTGATTTCGAAGCGGACCCTAATATTAAACAAAAAACCTTAATATTAAAAACTATTTTTTTCGATTTCAAAATCAAATAAATTCTAATTTTACCCGCAATTAGTACGTTGCAAAAAAATGGATTTCGAAGCGGACCGTAATATTAAACCAAAAAACTTAATATTAAAAACTTTTTTTTCGATTTCAACATCAATTAAATTCTAATTTAACCCGCAATTAGTACGTTGCAAAAAATTGGGTTTAGAAGCGGACCCTAATACTAAACACCCCCGGGCTGACTAGTTTTTATTATTAGGGGGTGAAACCCACAAGTGGTAGCTTTATTTTTAAATTGTTTTCTAAAGGGGATCAATTAAAAGTCAAATTAGCCAACCACAAATTTTCCAAAATTGGAGACGGACGCTAGTTTTTAGTTTTTGCGGGGGTTTAGTAATAGGGGGAAGGGATCATACAACATAATACAACATACGTATGCAGACATACGCGTAGTGTATATCTAAACATGTTTATGGCGTATGTCCATGTACATACACATGTACTGTATATTGTATATCGGTGTGCGCAATGAATCAATCTGCAGCACAATGCAGCATATTTGCACTGTACAAAATTGTACACATGCTCATGCTGTGCATCGGATTATATTGAAAATGATGCCTTTGGTTCAATCTTACGCCGCCAGAATCAGAACAGCATGCCAGAATCACACGACTTGAAATAGAAATGCTCAGGCGAAGTACCCGATTCATCCCAGCATATTTCCTCGCGAATTGAAGATTGAGCATGACTAAGCTATGTTGAGCAAACTATGGACATCTATGATCTATGGGCTATGGTCACACCTGGCAACCCTTCAGACGCAACCTGCAACGGGTAGTACATCCCCAGTGAGGACGAAAACACCAGAGCCCACGGTGGAGCCCACTCCAATGCATAGCAAATCAATCAAACTCAGCCTCGCAATCAGGGAAGTGATTCAGATACAGCAGCTGTTTTCATGCTGGTTGCGGCTTGTTAGCAATTACAATTCCACATCTCGATGTCAACAAAGAATGCAAGTCATACATGGGGCATGTACCACTTGGCACTCCAAAGACTTCTACAATGTGGTTCAAGCTCTCAACCAGGCATCCAAAATCAACAAATCTAGTATCGTTGTCTGTCGTGACAAGGAGAGGCCACATGCATCTGTCTGTTGATCGATCTGTATAGCTGACAATTGAACTCCGTCCATTCATGAACGACTGTCGTTGCTGATGCCGAGATGCTTTGTCTCCGAAGGTGGTTCATGTTCCATTTCAGCGACGACGGCATCCTTAATATGCACTCTGCATCACTCTTCAATGTCAATGCTATGCAATTGGTCAGGAAGGCAGACTTCTGCAAGCGTAACTCAATAGCATCTCAATCGCAGCCTTCCCAAACACTCCCGAAACAATATGAATTGTGGCAAACTCCAGCATGTGTCGATTCGAATGACAGCGTGCCAATTCAATACAAAGGGACCCTTGAAAAGGTGCTTACGTGACGACATTGTTCTTTTGATCATCAGTTAATCCCACAATTATTCGTTCTGACTGCAAACAATCAAAGAATTGATAATGGGAGACTTGAGGGCCAGGACAAGAGAATGATATGGTAGGGAATCGGTGATCCAATCGCACACGGCTGGCATTGTCTGCTTCATGGAAGTGGCCAATGTTTTTCTTCGATTTGCAGCAGCAAAGCAGCAGCGTCGTGTGGTGTCTACTTTCGGCGTCTTGCACAGCTCGCCTCAGGCGCAAGGCCAGGCTCTTGAAGGTGGGCATTGAGATGTAAGTGATAATATCATATAATATCTGATATGTAAGTGAGATGACCATAGATGACCACTATATGACCACAAACTTATGATCACAGGTTCCTGTAGCAGTGACACCAAGGTGCTACAGGATGCAAATGGAAATGCAGTATGCACATGCACGTGGAATTCAAGACCCAGGTGGTTAGCTATTTGTACATTTCTGCTTTTAAGATCTCCGTTCCAATGGCATTCTAAGATATCAATCTTTGGTGTAGTTAGACATCACTCTTTGGTAAAGCTGGGGCCTCCAGAATCTGTGGACTCCTCTGCGCTGTCAGCGCTGTCATTGTTGTAGTCATGTTCTGCCATGGCGCGCAGGTTCCCTTGCTTGAGCTACCACCCAGTTGGCTGCAGGAAAATGTCGAAAATGATGCAACATGTTGAATCTGAGCCGATTCTGGACAAGGAATCCTCTTTTCGCAGCATCTCTTCGGGCAATGCCCGTAAAGTTAATGACGCCAGAAAAAGAATGTATACTGTTTGAATTTCAGAGGTGGGTTGTCAATTTTGAGTCAGTCACTCTGTGCTTTTCATTGCTTTTCTCCCCGAAGCAAATGAGTTTGCTGCCTAGTGCCTGCTGTCTTTGTACAGCGAGGGCCCTTGCAGCGCAAAAACGGAGTTGAAAAGAAGCCAGCCAGGGACGAAATGACAAACCCCTTGGGATGCAAAAGGACTTGGTTGAGTACACCAGTAAGACACTTATCTGTGTGCTGTTGCAAAGACGTTCTACCACAAAGGCCACACAAATTAGTATGTCGTCCCTGATTCTGTCGCAGAAACACGACCAAGCCTGGACTCCAAGAGAGTACAAGAGCGAATTTGCAATCGCAAAAAAGCAGCAGAAAGATTCAGAAAGTTAGAAGTCCCGCAAATGATTTTCCTTCAAATTTCTACTGAAAACTTCTCCAAAATTCTGGACAGAACGAGTGTCTGACTTGGAATCCTGGTCCACTCTCCGTCACTGGTTTCCAGTGTAAGAATTCTCCTCTGGCTTAATACCTTTCCTTCATCTTCCATCTAAACCTATAGCGTAGCCATGCGTTGAAAGTTGTGAGCAGTCTTGTTGTTGGCACTTACTTCAAAATTTATTCTTAAGTGTGATTCTGAATTTCTGAACTGTGGGTCAAATCGGTTTGTGGATGGTTGTGGGAATCTGAGTTTTGAAGCGGTTTCATCGACATCTTGCTGAGAATGGCAGAATATGACAAATGGTGAGGGTGTTTGAGGAAGAGAGCATGGCCACACCGTCCTATCCGTTCCTAGCCATTAGTTGATCAAATTGAGTTGGAATCTGCTGCTTGGCAGCAGCCCACCTCACTGGCGCTCAGGCCACCAACCCCACGGCCCTAGAGTTTGGCAAAGGGCTGCCCCACCTGAAGTGGTTTTTTCTCCCTGAGGCTGCGTGGAAAATTGGCATATAATTGATTAGTAATGTCTGCGATTTACATGGCCCTTGGCTTTGGCAACATGTTTCTTTACCTTTTCTCCAGTCTTCCCACACATGGCGGGACGAGACTTGGAGTTCCACTGGAGGGAACGCGTGTCGACTGTGAGCTTCCTGGCGATGGCATACAAAAAGAAATGAATCACCAATCAAACGTCACCTATGACAAGCTTGGGATGTGGAAAATTCCCTGAAAATTGTATGGAAACACCTCTCAAGAGTTTGTGAAAGCTTTTAGATGCCCGCGTCAGAGTGGAAACCTGCTGCAATGGGTGATCGCGAATGTTGCAGCTGTGAGAGTTATTCTATTCTTGCCTATAAAAATGAAAGATGCCTAGGAGATCTGTTTGTGAGTCAAGAATTGCCAGCACCGTGTGATGCTGTTGTTTTGACTCTGCTTTAATAAGATCAGCAGAGTACACCTTGCAATAGGTTCATGTCGGTCTGTAGCTGACTTTCGCAGTTGCTACTGTCATCTACTGCCATCTACTGCCATCTACTGCCTGCATACTGAAAATCAATAACACACGACAAGACTGCAAGACCAATGAAAGAAAAACGCTCAGTCAGGCTCGTTGTGGGACCTGTTCTCCTCTGCACGTCAATAGAACATCATATAGAATATAGAACAGAAAAGAACATAAAAGAACCAGCAGGTGGAGTCTTGTGGTAATTTGATGTAACGAAGATCTGTTGAGCTCAACCTGATCCACTCCCCGTCTCCGAAACGGGTGCCCTCGGCGCACGTCCCCCCCTCCTCGTGTCCAAACACTCCGGCAGCTACCAGCAGTGCCTGGGCGACTGCCTTGGGCATTTGTTTCGGCTGATGAATCCCGGCATAAGGTAAAGCATAGGTAGTCTCCTAAAGATATCTAAAGATATCATATAAGATATCTAGAGTCTGCCAAAATATATAGTTGAATGGATGAATATATTAATTGCTAAGGAATGAGGACCAGCAAGATCGTATCATATTTAAATGAAATCACAGCGAATGCTGTTTCAAATTTTGGAATAAAACATGATAAAACTGAGGGTGAGGAATGCTGCGAAAACTATGATGTAGGGAGCCGGCACTCTTTTGGTGCCGAGGTGCTCCCAAAGTAAGCTGTTGTGGAGTCTTCTCCTGCAACGCTGCAATATGTTGCAATAGCAATTTGAAAACTGTGGTCCAAAACTTGATGACACTAGGGAGAATGTGCATCAAGAAATAGGTGACTAATGAAGAAAGTACACAAACACATGTACATAACATATACTTGTATGCAGTACGATTTGTGTGTGCACGTATGTTAATTATGAATGATCAGGATATGTATGTCATAGATATATACACTTTCTCACCTCATTCGGGACATTCCGGGACATTGCTGGTGCCTTGGGCTCGCAAACCCTTTGACATGCACATCCAAAGCAAGAAGCCAACCCTGCAATGCGACACCTTGGCGTTCATGAATCAGCTCTCGAACAGTCTGCCTGATACAGAGCTCCCATGCTGTGAGCGAAGTAGCAAAAGCAGCTGCAAGCTGCTAGGCTTTGCGAGCATTCAGAACAAGAGCGCACTTGGGATCAATTAGGGATCTAATTATGTCTAGTGACTCTAGTTGTCTGCATTGCCACACGACAGTGCACATCCAATGACCACGACTTGCTTTCCTTGCAGTTTGCCGCTTGGCCCTACACTGCGTTAAGTTCACAACAGACCGTTGTACACTGATAGATAGACTGATAGATCTAAAAGTCGTCAATTGTTCACCGAGCGCCCGATGCACTGCTCCCAAGTGACCTCTGCAGTTGCTCGGTTTGCATTTTCCGCAAGGAACCTCACCAGGTGCAGCCATCAATCTGTTGCTGCCGCTGTTGCGGATGTCTTTGAGGAAAGTGACAGAAAAAACGCGGCCTTTGCTCTGCACAGTGAGCGAAAGCCATGAAAGTGGCTGGGGATGAATGAATGAATGAATGCATGGATGGATGGATGGACGGATGGATGGACGGATGGATGGATGAATGAATGAACGAATGTGAATGAACGAATCTGGCGACGACCAACTGCAACAACAATTTTTGTCCTCCTGTTCCAGATGTACAGTAGACGTCAGCAAGCTTCTTGAGATTGGCAGGATGCCAATGTATATATTCGTAGAAATCGACATGAACAATATTCTGAATGGTATTGTGTTCATATTGCCTTGATGCAATACAATTTCCTTGTGCATCCTTGTGCTTCCTTTAGGATTCCTGACGTATCTTAGTGACTTAGTGCATGCGGCTTGTTCCATCGAATGATGGAAAGTCCAACTGCCGAGTAGCTACGCCCCATGGGGGTGCTGATTTGCGTGTACCGCAAGGGAGGCTCACGCTCATGCAGTTTCCAAATCTTCAAAGCTTCCATGGCTTCCTGCTGCCGGGGATTGCCGGGGCCGTTGAACATCGTTGGGGGGACATGGGTCCACCTGAATGAAGGTGAAACTGGTACTTACTTCGGGGCTTAGCCTGGTGTTGCGCTGCAACCAACCTACTCACACATATTGAAGCCCAAACAGCATCCCCCCCAGGTATTGAAATCCACTGGGCCAAGATGGGTGGGTTTTGGCATGTGAAACCTCCAACGTTTGAAGTCCCAGTACATTCAGTTTTCCTCAGCCTTTCCATGAGCTCATGCCTTTGCATTTGAATAAAGCACTCATAGGTGCAAGTGTTCTTGCATGAATAGCAGGAAAGCTGTGAACTTTATTCAATGAAACCTGGGTATTAGCCCATTAGAACCACAACCCTGGCTCCCTGCCACTGTTGGCTGCGTCCACTTTTTCATCCCCAGGCTTTCTTCATGGCAGGTGCGAGATGTGACTTCACATAAACTGTGCTCCTTAGTCTCAGCTGCCCATGAAATGACCATGAGGGATTGCGGGTCAATGGGCGGTAAGATGGTTGTAGATGGTTCCATGGCTTCACTACGTTTCACCATGTTTCACCGTTTCACCTTATGCATCTGCCATCCAAGGGGCATGTGGATCCCATCCAGGCGCAGCTCAGGAAGCAGTTCCAGCTTGGCCAGGGTCAGTGCATCGGCATTTTCGGGATGTTCTGGCACATCCTTTACAAAGATGCCTTTGTGGCAAGGTCCGGCGGTTTGCAAGGCTTGGAAAGGGCTTGGGTCAATGCTTGCAGGTGTCTCAGAAAGGAATGCACAACTGAGCATTAGTGACTTCTCTGAAGGCGGACATGGACTATCATCAC
Organism: Symbiodinium sp. clade C Y103; assembly: GCA_003297045.1. Lineage (NCBI taxonomy): Eukaryota > Dinophyceae > Suessiales > Symbiodiniaceae > Cladocopium > Cladocopium sp. clade C. The sequence goes on from BGPT01001326.1 coordinate 118,756, forward strand.
CATGTGCTCGATTTCGATGACTTTTGCGCAAAAACTGATGAAACAAGTCCAACACAGTCCAACTATATACTCAACTAAAGAGTCTAAGTTTATTCGATGTTTGATCTATGTAAATCTTATGGATCTTCTAAGGAATGGTTTTGCCAAAATCACTGCACTGTTGGATCGTCTATATTCGCAAGGCAGCTCAACGCCAAGCAGCTTTCAATCCTTAAAAGTTTCACCCTGGCCTGGAGCATGGCTGCAGGAATCCCCATGGTCACTGCATCTTTTCATTCCCAAAAGAAGGTTCGGATGTGCTGGATCTACGGACCCGATTCTCATCCTTGAGAGACATAAGTCAGTTCTAAAGCTACCAAACACGTTTGAAGACAAGAAACTGTCCTGCACCTTACAGTACCACACTTATTGCACTTTGCATGCAGTGGTTTAAGAAGCCTGACTATGCCGGAAGAGGATGACATCCCATATGTACTGTGCTTGATTGGGCGCCGGTCTACGGCAACCAGCCACTTGCCCTTGCGGCCTTTTCCATGGAGAGCTGGCTCCAATCAGTTTCCTTGGCCATCCAAACAGAATCAAACACCAGAGATGAGCACACCCGCTGATGATACATGCTGATTCTGTGGCTCACGTCTATCAATACCTGCAACAGCACTTCAAAACGCAATGCTGACCCTCTCACATGATTTACTTCAGTGATTTCAGGGGGCCCATGTACCTCAGCTGACAGCTGGACCAGCAACTGTCCGAATATTGACCCGCCAAAGTCACTAGGAGAGTGTTCATGGCCATGGTAAGGAAGCGTGTCTCTGGTAGCGCAATGGGCCTTAGCTTCCGCCCAGATCTGTGGAATAGCGTGGCAACTCTCTGATGTGGATCCACATCGGGGCGAGTCCTCCTGGGCATGCCCATTGCGTATCTATCTATTTATCTATCCATCTGTGGTCTGTGCATCTATCAATCTATCCAATCCTATCGATCAATCTAGTTCTATCCAATCAAACCATATCTAATCCTTATACTACCTGATCCTGTCTAACTCTGCCTCGTCCTATCACATCCTACCTATCTAATCCTATCTAATCCTACACAATCACATCTACCTATGTGATCCTACAAAATCCTATCATATCCGAATCCGAACTATGTAATCCTATCTATCTAATCCGACCTATCTAATCCAATATATCCATAAAATCCTTTCTATCAAATGCCATCTATCCAATCCCAACTATCCTAACTATCCTACCAATCCGATCTTTCCTATTTTTCCTATCTTTCCTCTCTATCCTATTTATCCTATCTATACTGTCTAGCCTATAAGTCCTATCTATCCTTTCTATCCGCCCTACCCTATCCCACCCCACGCCATCCTAGCTATCTATCCGACCATATTTCTCTATCTATCCGTCTGTTTACCTATACAATCTAACCCAATCTGATCCAATCTAATCTAATCTATCTAAATCATATAATCTAATCTGATCTGATCTGTAGTCTGATCTAATCTCACTATATCTAATCCATAAAATCATATCTAATCTATCTAATCATACCTAACCCATCTATTCGTCTAACCATATATGATACAAATGTGTTCTGTCTTTCTTTCTTTCTTTCTTTCTTTCTTTATTTCTTTCATTCTTTCTTTCTTTCTTTCTTTCTTTTTTTCTTTCTTTCGTTCGTTCTATTGGTCTATTCATCTGCCCGTCTATCATCCATCCATCCATGCATCCATCCACCCACCCATCCATCCATCCATCCATCCACCAATCCATCCATCCATCCATTTGTCTCTCTACCTATCTGAGTAAACTGATTTAGGGATTCTGAGAACCAAACATATCTACAGCAAATTACTCATATTTCTGAGACAAGGACACAATCGGGCATGTGGCATGATAAAGTTGCTGACAGGGCACACTGGGTGCACAAAAAGTCTATTGGATGGCAACTTCTTCCGAATTTGCACCAAAAGATCCTCAGTGTGCACTAGGTGACAGAAGCGGCATCCTTCAGCAAGTGGCATGTCTTGGCGTGAAGCTGATGTTCCCCCATAGCCAACGACTGACTCAACGTGAGAATAGGCTCCAGGTACACGTTGACGACCGTCCGCAAGGCATCATCAAAGCTGTCATGCTTCCCCTGTCAGACCACTGCAGTGGGAGCCAAAGCTTGGACCCAGCAAGGACATTGCGTGGCAAAAGTCTAAACGGGCCAAAAATTGTGAAGAACTTTGCTTTTGATTCAGCACTTAGAATCATTGATGCATCTATACCACTCCCCTTCTGCGCAGGAATTTAATTGTCATAGCCAATCCACACTAGATAACTGCACCCAAGCTCGTCCAAACTGCACAACAGGTATCAACGGGCCTTCTGCACTGAGCGGAGGATGCCATCTCGGCAATCAATCTCACCAAGCAGGAAGATCACAGGTGACTCGATGGGAATGATTGACAGCTTGTCCCAGAACGAGAACCTGGGATGGGGTGTCGCGCAATGACACATGCTCTGACTGGAGAAATGCTCTGCGTAAGGCGTCAGGGGAACCCTTGCAGAAATGTTACATGCATAGACACATACACACGCACACACACGCAGACACACATGGGGCATCATGCACCCACACACACACACACATTGTATACATATATATATATGTATATATATATGTGTGTGTGTGTGTATGTACAGTACGTGTGTGAACATATGTATACATATATGTACATATATATATATATACAATTGTAAAACCTATCAAATTACAATGTATGATGTGTGATAATAATGTTTGTATGATTTTGATTGATTTCGTATGTATGTGTATGTGTATGTGTGCGTGTGTGTCGCTACCTGATGCAAATGCACTAGTACCACCGCATCCAAACAATTCTATCGTTGAATGGTGACATTGGGATGAGATTCTCAAACCTGGCCAGCTCTGCTCTGTCTGTCTGAACCTCCCACTCTATAGACATCTGAAACTGGACCCTGAAAGCTTTTGAAACTTTTTGCGACCGAGACTCATTGTGTAGAACCTGGAGTCCTCCCTGATCATGAGCCGGTGGATCATGTGACAGCTATCGGGCTACATAAGACACTGGGAGGCTCTGTTCGCAAGAGCTCTCGGTCCATCTCATGCATAGCAGCACTAAGATCACTAAGCATCTCTACGTTTCATTTGTTTCTCCTTCGGTTTCTATCTTGCGTGTCTTTGGCAGGATTTTCTGTGGTGTTCGGACTAATGTTCGATCACATCGACATCACACATGCCCTCCCTTCGTACAATCAATATCCATCATCTCTGTGATTCTCCTCCCAAATGTCTCAGCAAGTCCACACAAGTCAACTGCTCCCGAAATGCCTGAGGTGCCAAATTTTGGCCCCTGTGATCAAGAGTGGTACGAGCATGAAGTGCTCATCATCCTCAGGGTATCGAATATCTCAACAGCATGCACTGAGATATGGCTGAGTTCATGTAAAGATACTACATGCGCATCATTCTCTTTTAAGCATGTGTTTCTGTATGTAATGTAATTTAGAGTAATGAAATGCAATGTAGCGCAATGCGAATGCAAATGTGAATGTATAGGTAATGTAGTGTAGTGTAACGTAATGGAATGTAACGTTCAGTAATGTAGTGTAATGTATGTACGTGTGCGTCCATATATGCGTCCGTTTGTGTGTATGTGTATGTTCGAAGGAAGTTTAGAAGTCAAACTTCCGGCAATCAATATGGACAAATGGAAAAGCAGAGATGAGAAGAGGCACAGAAGAGAGAAGATCTGACAGGAGAAAGTCAGAAGCAAGACGATGAAGGTGCGCCAAAAGGTAGGAAAGTCGCGAAATATTGTGTTTTTCCAATGTTTCGTGGCTCCGGAGGGTTGGAAAGTAGGCTCGCTAAAGCGGCGGGTGCGGAGCCATCTGGTGAGATGAAGCATGAAAAGCGCACGCCGTTGTGGCAAGAAGCACATTTCGAAGTCAGAAGGTGCAAACGCCTCAGGTTCGGAGCACTTTTGGAAGTTGAGATGTCGAAAAAGTGCACGGCACCGTTGCGCGAAGCACATTTCGAAGTAAAAAGCGTCAAAAACTCGGGGCCCACTTTTTGTCGATCTGATGTCCAAAAAGTGTATGGCCTGAGAGTCTCGGACCATTTTTTGAAGTTTGGATGTGACTACAGCTACAACTACAACTGCACCCACTACCACTACACTGTGATGCCTCTAACCACTTGTCGGTCCATCACTGGGTTCGCTCTGCCTTCCATGATTCACAACAACTCACCTCTTCTGGAGGTTTCCTATCTTTGAAACTTGCGCCACCGCCTTGTGCGGTACTACTGGTAAACACTATACTAGGAGTGTGTGTGTGTGTGCGTGTATGTGTGCTGTACCAACCTATGAATATGCGTGCGTGAGTCCTGTACCTATGAGTACATATGAATACGATCTATGTGTATGAATGTGTGTGTGTGTATCCATAGGGATTCTCAATGTCTTTCATTGATGTTTGTAGCCATAGCCAGAGTTGTTGCTACTTACATGTCTGGTCTAAATCAAGAATATTGATGCATGCGGGGACCATCAAAGAGAACATGGACGGCAACAAATTAAGCTGTACAAAATGTGATGAAAATCCGCATGGCATGCACTTTGTCAGCTACAGTACCATCTTTACCAAGCATCAAATTCCAGAAATTGCCAAGCGAATGAAAGGACGTGAGAATCCCCAACTATGAACCTTAGTTCAACGAGGAGGCCAAATGGTCTGCATCACTCTGGACACTGGACACCGACCCAAGCAAAACTCATGCAATGGACAAAACAAAACAGGCGCGCGAAGCACGGCGAGTTGGAGTGCCCTGCTGCCAAAACTTCGTTTCGACACCAAGGGTAGCAGACTTGAGTACTGTAGTGGAAATGGCTAGTCAGAGCTGATAGCGAAATCGTTGCTGCTTAGTTGCATGGGTTTGAAAGATGCAGGCGCCTTCGGAATTGGGGCTTTACTTTCTTGTGCCAGGATGTCCTGCAGAGTGCACATGATTGCGCATGCACTCTCTCGCACTCTCTCGCTCTCTCTCTCTCTCTCTCTCCCTCTCTCTCTCTCTCTCCCTCTCTCTCTCTTTCTCTCTCTGCCTCAAACCTATTTGCGGGAAGATTGACTAACAAGCACGGCATTCTGCGGAACAAGTTCTTGATTACATATTTGACCTGAAAGGTGAAGACGCTGATGACTTTTGTCCGTGGCGCGCCCATTCGTGCGTGCGCAGAACAATGCCTTTGCCTGTGTCTGCCTGCTTCCAGATCTGAAATTCCTTCTGTGACTGCCTCCACCTGCCCTGCCACTCTCTGCCATGCTATGCCCCAAACCCACCCCAGCGTCCTTGATGCAGCTGAAGTAGGCATTCTCATTGCGCACAGAGGTCATATGCAGCTCATGGTCCTCCAGTTGCCAAGGGCGTTCCGGAGTTTGAATGCCCAGCGGAATGCTTTTACATAAACATCAAGTATCTCGAGGTAAGGATTTGGAATTGCTGTGATGGCTTTACAGCTGCAGCTAACGCGCAATCCTCAAGATCCTCAAGGCTAGTTGCAGGGTGTTGGTGAAAACACGCATTCTTGGGACCACCCCTCCAGATTGAATATGTCGCTGCAGAGCCGAGCCTTGCAACATCTCTCTAGCCTCAGCAAACAACTTGGAGATGCTTGGCAAACCAAAGAACTGGTACTTCATATCTTACTTGATCGGAACCAACACATTTGGTTGGAGGGACAAAGGCATCCCGATGATAGCGCCTGCTTTATCTCTCTTGGATTATACCAGTGACTCCCACTGGCTACCAGTGGCTACCAGTGGCTTTTCATGGCGTCTTCAATTCTCCACCTGCAGTACTGTTCCCACATTGCACACACCATGACTATGTATGACAATCGATGAAGCATGATGAAGCCATGGCACATGGCACACAGCCTTCGCAGAATCTGCCCATGTCGCTGCGCCCCGCTCACCATGGTTGAGTCCATGTCAGTGCGGCGCCTCCATGAATCCTGCCAATATCTGCCAAGGCAAAAACAAAAAAATAACCAAATGGCTGAACCACGCAAAATGAGGCAAGACATGGCAAAATGCTTGAGGGAAGAATGACAAACATCCTCCATCAGGGACAATACTCCGGGACCAACAATGTGTGATTCAATCTCCATGGTTCGCAAGCGCCTCAATACCACAGCCGAAAGCACCGAAATCATGGAACCACTGAAAAAGACTTGGCTGTTCCGAATGCCAATGAAGGCCTCTGGTGAATTGCAATAGGATCCGCAGAGCTACAGAAAGTTGTTTGAACATATTTGAAGGCGCACACAGGCAAGTCCTTCAATGACACGTTCTGGACCCTGTTTGCCAAGCTCCTATTCATGCTGAGGAACTTCAACCAACTGGGATCGTTCTTGCTTTCGAACAGCCGAGGCTGCGCCAGGAAAAGCAGCTTGAAAATTGATAGCCCAATGGCCAAAGCATCCTAGAGCGGCATATTGAACATGCATGAACGTGGCGGAATTTGGAAATCTGCGGAAATCTGGTGCTGATCGACATCGTCCCACAAAACAATACATCATGGGAATGCGGGCTTAGGCGCGTGAAACTCGTTCGCAGCGTCAAAGTCTTTTATGTCAAAGATCTTTGCATCGTCGTTTACCCTTAGTTTAGAGATGCTTCAGGACTATGAAGAACACATGCTACTGAAATGAACATGAACACTGGACCATGGACATGCTTGAAAAGTTGGGCACTGAAGAAAAATTGAAAGTGAGATGTGGCACTTAAAGCACCTCTGACTTTGCACGAGGTCCGATTCAAGCAGCCAGAAGTCGATTGGGTCATTCATTTGTACTCATTTCTACATTCTTATTATATACAGTACTGCATATTTGGAGTTGATTGTTTGATCAGCTGGTCGGGTCTTTCAGCACCCTGAAAAGATCCTCGAGGTCCAAGGCGCTCACTGTTCTCATCCCAACAGCCCAGTCTGGTGTTCCAAGGCACGGCTTGCCATCCAAAGCGGCCAGAAATGATCCAAACAGTTGCGGTTTCTGCGCCAGAAAGCGCTTGCCCCACGCCAGAGCGCGCAAGTCATCCCTGCGCAAGGTATAGGTGTGCCTTAGAAGAGTAGTCACACAAAGATCAAGCAGGAAGAATGCTTTAAACTCTGGTTGGAAACGCTGAACACGCTGAGCCTGCAATACCATGATGCTATGATGGTCAATATTTACAGTAATCAGATTGATCATGGGACTTCAACATGTGATACTCTTCAAATTTGGTCGCCAGATGCAGGCCAAGGTGCATTAAGTTTAGAGATAAGGATGCATGATCAGGAGCCATCATCACCGAACGCTGATACAGGCGGCAGGCCTGCCACAGCTGTTTAACACCCCAAACACAAAACCATTCTGATTTCACAGTGCCCAAAAAGGCTAAGGTTGTCCGATGACACGCACTTCTATAATCATCTCTTGGAAGCGCTGCTTTGAACTGAATTGAACATGAAATAACACAAAATATCATGATTATATATATATACATATAAGTGTGCATGCGTGGTATATATATATACATATATGTATAGAGAATCATCAAATGTAATCAAATGCATACAAAAAAAATATGATGTGTATAATTGCAACACACACACATATATATATATATATATATACATATGTATATACACATATATACATAGTGTTTATATGATGCAATATAAATATTATGAATATATATTATGTATATTAAAATATATTATGATTATTATGTATTGTATTAGAATGTTTTAGATACATCACAACTGATCATGAAGTCTCTCGTCGTGGCCTCCAAAATGTCGCCACGCTCCTTCATGATGAGGCCAATCTGATCGTAGGAGTTCATTCTGAAAGAAATGTGATGAACGTCAAAAAAAATCGAAAACGTGTTTGTCCAGAAAGTTTGCTTTGATCTTTGGAATTCTTTAGATATCTTTAGCAATGCACAGTGGGTGCGCCCCAGGCTGTTCGCATCTTCTGGGCTGGTTATATGTAGGTCATGATCGTGATTTCATTCTGATTCATCTTTCAAGAATTGACCTATTGCAATGGATTATCTGGATCATCTCGACTGAAGTGAAATCAATTTGCATCTTGAAATAGGGATTGGATGGGACTGGATGGGACTGGATGGGACTGAAGGCAGTGTGCCAGAGTCCAAGCGGCAAAGCCAACAACTTCAGCCACCGATCGCTCCTTGGTACTTCGTTGGCTGTGGTGGGTTTCGTGGATGCTTATGCAGGAACCACCATGAACGATGAACGACATGGCTTCGCTATCGAGAGCAAGTCGCGTTGTTGCAAAGCCAGCACATGCCACAATGGGATCAATTGTCTGACAAATATCCAAGTCCAGGGTTGGCACAGCAAAACGGGATCAGTGGTTGAAATCATCATGGAATTGACTTGAATATCATTGGAGACCTTGTTCATTTCGCGTGTATTAAATGCAGAGTCATGATGCGGACTTCGCTGATATAATCTGATACATCCCGACGCGCCCCATATCTCTATCTGACAAGGATCAGAAACGCCTTCCTTCATGGTAGGTGATATCACATGGACCAGCTCCTGCGAAAACGAGTTGCGGGTCTTCAGTGCAGTTGTCTGTGACATCTTACCACTGTGCTCGGGTCTGTGCTCAAAATGACTGCAAGACGTGCTCCGATAGATTCTCCAATGGCCATGGCACTTACAGGAGCAACGTCAAGTACTTAAAAATGCTTTGGACATCTTTAGACGGCCTAGGCAGGCGAAAAAAGCAATTCTCGATGATGTATATGTATATATGTGTGTGTGTATTGTATGTATATATATATATATATATATGTGTGTGTGTGTGATATGTATGTATGTATGTATGTATGTATGTATGTATGTATGGATGGATGGATGGATGGATGGATGCATGCATGCATGCATGCATGCATGCATCTATCTATCTATCTATCTATCTATCTATCTATCTATCTATCTATCTATCTATCTATCTACAGTATCTATGTATCTATGTATCTATGTATCTATCTATCTATCTATCTATGTATGTATGAATGTATGTATGTATGTATGTATGTATGTATCTATGTAACGTATCTATGTATCTATGTATCTATGTATCTATGTATGTACGTACGTACGTATGTATGTATGTATGTATGATATGTTCTCGATCACTTTTTGTTGACATCAGCATCGCCGGGTTGACATGCTATATGCACACACACACACACGTCAGACTGTCCACCGGTATTTTTTTCATATATGCAACCAGCCTCAATATGGTATACAGTATTTTTAGTGCATAAATGATCATATGTGTGCATATCATCGGCGCAAATTTTGGCCTCCATGTGCTTATGCCTAAATTGAAACCAAAACAGTAGGCACAGCGCTGGATGCGCTGGTATTTTGGCACTACCCCTTTGCACCCCCGTCCTCCGCAGAACAATGGCGCATAACGCCGCAGACCAAACTTGGCAAATTGCCGGGTGAACTCTTTTCTAATGGAAGTGGATAGTTTTTCTCTGGGAACCCCCTGGGGTGAAATATCGATATACATCGATATACAGCATTTGATATTGCATGTTGTGTTTTGTTGCGAGCATTACCAGGATCATGTTTACTATCATTTTGTGACTATGACTATATTGACTATATCATCATTACACCATATCGCACCATATCATACAATATTGTGCCATTGATTGCCATTGCATTTCAACTTTAAGCCATAGGAATAGGCACCATTGACGTGTGAGAACCTATCCAGGCAGCATAATGTATTGCAATGTGGTGCCTGGCTAAGCCTGGAGATCTGTGGTGACTCTGGGCGCCACATCTTGACCAAGGGACTCACTGGCCATGGCTGAAGTCGCCCGATGCTCCACCAGACAACGCACCATCACCGCCAGGGCAACAGCTGCATCCCCCCGTTCCTCGGCTGCTCGACGTGGAGTGCTGAATCGAGGAGGCAAAATAAGACATGAGAAGAAATGGGCATTCTGAACTGTTTTCCTCGCTGCTCTGATACCAATTGCATGATCTGAACCCAGATGGAGCGTGGGACAGAGGCCTTCATTGACCATGATGACAAAAGAATCAATCTTCCACCATATTCCACCAATTCTCGCAGACGCACCCCATCCAGTGTTCCAATTTAGAACTCCATTCAACCGTTCTAACTGTTCTAAGCGTTCCAACCGTTCTAACCGTTCCAATAATTCTAGCCGTTCTAACCATTCCAACCATTCTAGCTGTTTATTGACGGTTCCAACCATTCTAGCTGTTCTAACCGTGCCAACCGTTTTAACTGCTTTAACCGTTCCAATCGTTTTGACTGCTCTAACCCGTTTAACCGTTCTAGCTGTTCTAACCGTTCCAAGCGTTCTAATTCAAACCTATCAATCCTCGGTCACCAGCGCACTGCTGTCACGTGCTGGCTAGGGACCATGAGAACAGCACAAGCCACTTCACAGGCACCCAGTTCAGTCGGACAGCTATCCTCAGGTGCCCCTCGCACGACAAGGAAGATAAAGAATGCTTAATTTGGGAAAGTTTGGTTAAGTTAGAGTGAACGCCAAAATCATAAAATCCTCAATAGATCTCAATCAATAGTGATGTTGACAGGCAGCCTTCGTCAAGTAAATGATCTTGATTGAAACTCCATGAGGAGAAGCAATCCGTGCAAGAGAGACTGGGTGAAGATTTTGGCAACCAGCTGAAACCAGCTCCACCGTTTCGAACTTGGCTGCAGCATGCTACAGCATTCTGATGCATTGCCGGACAAGTCCTGACAAGTCTCCATGAGCTGCTCCGCGAGGGAGGTGGCAGCTTTCCGCCGTCCTGCATGCCACCTGAATGGCGAAAAAGGCTCTTAAAATCATTTCAAATCTTATAGATGGATGGATCAACCATGTGCAGAATCTCACAATGAAACATCCCTGCAGGAACATAGAGCTTCATCGATCAAATTGAAGCTCGTCTTAGGGGATCTAGACTTTGAATGATTTCGAAACGAACGGTTTCAAAAAAAAAAACGAGAAAAGCCAGCGCGCCTTGCACGTGCAAGACGTCCCAGCACAACAGTCTTCTCGGGCTGTGGGCCCCAACCTTCCTGTGAGGCTATGCCGAGCATTCTGGGACACATCTCTCATCATCTCCCAATCTCTAAGCACATGGTGCATACATGTGCATACACTTTTAGATTTTAGATCATTTCGGATCCTTCAAAATCTTCAAAGCATCCAGCAAGAAGGCTCGCCGTGATGTGGGTCCGCACCGTGACAAATTCAAAATATCCTGAATATATTTCAAAATGATAATATGTCACAGCTTGTGCTTGGTTAGGTACTATATATCTTGCTGACACATTCTGTGAATACAATTCAAGACGTAGGTGATCATCCTGTGGTCATCCTGTCGCCTCATGCAAGCATTGGCAATTCCATCATACAAGCACATGTATCATACTGATTCATACTGTTTTACGTCATTTCGGACATGATCATGCCCCGTGCGCTCAGACGCACAGAGGGCTACACTGGTTTCAACTAATTTCCACATGTTTCAACTCCTCTAAAAAGGTGAGTTGTTTCATCTCTGAAACTGACTCAGGTCGCCTCTGGAGATAGCTTGGCAGCTGGCAACAAAGGGACCAGAGCTTCCAACTCGTCACACCTCCGGTCAGGGTTCAGTCTGAATATGTCTGAATGCTCCAGCCCTGCTTGGTCTGCATGGGAGCGAGAGATAGACCACAGCCATCCACAGCCATCCACAGCCCAAACTCCTGTGCCAAATAAATGTGAATCATATTTGCACTACGGATCCTGAATCTGCGGTTCCGTGATTGCCGGAATGTCACAGGTGTCCCGAGTATCTCAAATATATTCATCTATGTTATATGATGTTATGTATATATATATATAGGTATATACTGTATGTATATATATATACTGTATATGCATATATATACCATCACATGTCATTTTATATCAAACCAAGGAGGTGACAAAAAAGAAACGTCCCAAGCATCAGCCGTGGCAAAGTTTGGGGGGGCTGTCGGCAAGTCACGCAGCGTCCCAATCTTTGCTGCGCTCATAAGCAGCAGCTCGGAGGGAAAGTGCTTCGACACGTCCCGGACCCTGGCAGCAAGAACTTTAGCAAAAAAAAGCAGAAACAAATAGAAAATTATAGAAACGTTTTCTATGCCATGCATTTGCCATGCATTAGCTATGTATTTGCTCTCAGCTGATGATGGGAAAGGACATGCGACCTGTCTCAAGTTCTGAGAGGGTGGGCAAATGCAAGAATACGTGATGCGTGCAGATTGGACGAAGCCAGTTTGCTAAATCAGAAGTACAATACAATACATATGGCATCAAGCACAGCTAATCACAGCTTTGCATAAGCTTGGTCTTAGTTTTCAGCAGATTCTCCAGTGCGCCGGTCGGTTGGACCATGTATGCAAGATTATGCAAACAAAAAATCACTTCGCCACGCCGTGTGCCTTCTTCACAACGCTCGGGTGGACCTCCAGCGAGATCAGCGCTTGAGGATGTTTGATTTCTCAAGTCCATGTCATGAGCGGTGATGAGCATCTAGGATGACTATGGATGACTATGGATGACTATGGATGGTTTGCATAGTTATCATAGTGACCTCCATGGGCCCATGGCTGTGAAAAAACATGAAATGCCACATCAATTTCACATTTACATCTCATGAACGAGACTGCACAACGATGCCCCGACAACCTGCGCCAGAAATATCAAGCTACATGAAGCTAGAGATCTGAAAACAAAGACCAACCAACACCTTGCTGAAGAGCTTCAGCACGTTCTCGTACTCTACGTTGTGCAGCTCCTTAGGTTGCACACCAAGTCATCGAGATCATCGAGTCATGAATTGCATGAACATGTAATAACAAGTATCTCAAAAAGTACTAATTTGACATACAAGTAACATGTAAGCCTGTAAGCCCGACCAGGGCTACAGGACTGTTGTTCTACTTCAATCTGATGATATCTTATGATACGTATTGATAAGTCATGATCCGTTGAACTCACAAGAACTCACAAAGGCTCAAAATGGAGTCAAACACTGAAGGAAAAAGAACCAGCATGAACCAGCAAATGAATGCTGATGCCATTGCATGGTAAGAACGGAGAAACTCATTCGCAAGCAAAGTCACAAAGCACATCACATATAGTCTTTTCTTGCAACTCCCAAGGCTCGATACGTCCGATGCAGAGCACTGCTTGTGGAAGATTCGGGGAGAGTCTCAACACCTTGCGGGTCCCGTACGGGGCTGGTCCAAACAATTGGCTGTCAGGCAATCTCCATGGGGACCATGGGATTCTTGCGACGCAAGTGCGTTGCATCTGCCATTCGATGTCGGCTCAGGCGCTCGAAGCATGACAATCATGACACCGTGAGATACACTGTGTATGTTGAGTGCAAACCGTTTAAATATGTTCAATGATTTTACATGATTTTAATTGATTTTACATGATTCTACCACACTTCGAGCACCTGTGAAACCAGAGTTTGTTTCGTCATTGCCATCTCAGTCAATGCGCCTGACCGCAAAGCACCTTGGCAGTCTTGAGCTGTCCATCTTCCTCCTCGTGTCTCGCGCGCAGAAGCAGCCCAAGAGTCTCCCCTCCTGGGATTGGAACGTCATTCAGTGTGCAGCAAACCTGCTCCTAGCCTCAAATATTCTCGGAAACCATGTCAAATGGATAGTAAATGGCAGGGCTTTAATACATATCTCCCGAGGTCTGAAAACTTCCGCGGTTTGAAACCAGCACACATATATAAATAGGATTAAAGGGATGAAAGTAGAATAAGTCGACACTTGTCGCTTACAATTGTGATGGCGATCTGAAACTATGTTCAGTATATCATTCATCATCAATTCACATATCACATGTACAGTATTGCACAGTACAGTATCAATTGATGTTAATTGCATATCCGCGCAGTCAAGATAATACAGGAGATAAGGGGATACGGGATATCTAAGACATTCTATCACTACATTGCATCAACTGCACTGGTCGAACGCAGTGATTGCAACATGTGGAAGTCTCTACAGGCATGAAGGAGCTGATCCTTGACACTGATCTGCCCACAGTTTTTCAATATGTTCAACTCAAGCGGCATGCCTACATCTACAAACCATATTTGGCTCGTGTTCGATCATTTTCGATCATGCTTCGTTGCATTTCGTTGCATTTCGTTGGAATTGCCAAGAGACTGGGAGCTGAAGGAGCTGCCTGACACAGAGGGGCTCGAGGATGGAGCATGGAGTGGAGTGGCTCGAGGATTTGGTGACGATTTGGTGACGATTTAGCGGTTTTCTTGTGAAGGTCAGGCGAGGTCAGGCGAGGTCAGGGTAATTGAAAAAAATCCACATCGACACGAAGGCACAAAGAGGAACCCTCAAGACATCTCATGATACAGATATGCTATGTAATGCTTGCAATCTTGATTTCTCCAACTTTCACCGCAATGTCGTTGATGTGTCCTGTACACTGCATATCTCTGCCAACTTCATTCCACACAATCCTGCACAAGAATTCCAAACTTGTCACGGCTACACTTGATTTCAATGCTGAAAAGAAATGCAAAGGAATGCAAAGAATGCAATGAGCTCATTGGGAATTTCTCTCGATTGCTGTCACCTCCCCTGGTGTGCCATGGTGTGCCTCTTCGGCTTCTGGCTGCGTCTTTTTACTTGGCTGCGTCTGCCCAGGCGAAGGTGCCACATTTTTGGCTGCCTGAAGAATGGCTGGGACCGGATGCTGTGCAGGCACAGGCTTGAAACTCTTAGCATGTTTAAGTGTAAATGTATGTAATTTCATACATGTCCGTAATATGTTGTAACATATTTGAATTATGTGTCATGATATCATAATTATGATTTTGATCGATAGTGTGACATTTCTGGTTGGAAGGCTGGAGGATTGGAACATGTTGGAACAGGTCCGTGAATGTGTGTCATGGTCTGTGTGCCTTCATCCTGATTGAGATCCATAGAACAAATATGGTGAAGTATATTGGTTTGAAGTGTAAATCTATTTGATCTCAAGAATTGAAATCTGGAAACCCTAAGATTGTCAGCCGACAGTTGCTCAGTCCCACCGACACTTCACGGCCCACCCCCAGGATTACCCGCCTCAGGCGCCATGGGAGCTTCCACCTGGAAGTCAATTTTGCGGAGAATTTGCGACAGAGTGATCATCCCTGGAGTACGGTAGAGAACTGTATACAGTATACATCAGTATACATCAGCATACAGTACGTATGAGTACCTCAGTACTTCTTCTAATCTTCTTTTCATTGTGTCACTTGATGTCAGTTGTTTCCGAGGGTGATGCTGTTTGTAGTTATTGGCTGTCAGCATGCATGATCAGGGAAACACATCAGCAATATGAACAAAAACAAAACATCCAACATATAAATACACGTCACATAAGTATGAACAACCATGCATATACAGAATGTATCTGTATCTTTTATTCTGTGCTTCAGAAGTTTTTTCCTGGTTCGCTGGCATCCACCTGACCATGACCAAACTACGGGTGGCCTTGGCTTTGGGATAGCCAAATCCTGAGAGCGATGGCCAAGGGTCGGCCATGTCCCAAAAGTGGACCTTCCAAAACCAATTTGTGCAACACCAGTGTGAAGATAGGAACACAGAGTGTCTGCCTATGGTGCAAGCACACCAGCATGCACGATTCGCATGTGAATATGAAGTCTATCTATGAACAAAATATGTTATTATGAGGTAGAAAAGGCACTAATGACTGGCATTATATAGTGCCTTCCAACAACCAACAAACCTGCTTCACTCAGGACATCACTCACGGATTGGCGTGCAATGGCCCCTGCAACTGCAAGAGTCTACGAGGTCCAGCATCTTCAAATGCTTTCATGTACTTCCCAGCTGGTGGTCTCGAACTCAAGGCTTCAAAATTGGGACGCGCAGGCAAGTCGTGAACTGCGATCTGCACTTTTTGTCGGCGTAAAGAAACGCACGCGTGCACACCCTCCTGACAAGACCTTCGTAGCCTTGCAACCCACCCACCTGCTATTTGAGACCCAAGCATCCCAACTTCACTTTCCTTGGACCAAGGGCTCGCGAGTACCAAAGGCATGATTTATGATTTGATCTTTTTAAGCATCACAGTACTAATACCATTTACATGTTTTGCATTTTATGCCAGCTTTCTGGAAGACTGCTGAGACCAAGTACGAGAAAGTCATGTGCAGCTACCACAAGTGATGGGTGTGCACTCAGTTGAAAGCACCTGTGGAGCTGCGTGCCCACTCAGTCGAGTACTTCATGCATTGAAACTATACTTTTTGTATCTTTTTTGTATGCATCCAGGCTGGGCAAAGCAAGAAACCCATAGAACAGCGAGCTCCACACATTGAATTCATTAGAATTAGAAGAGTCGTGAAGAATCTAGAAAGAACATGAAAGAACCCCTTGCAAATGCAACTCGATGCAACTGATACAACTCGATGCAACTCAGCTTCAACTCCTCAAAATCATTTTGTGACTCCTCGCACAAGCCGCCCAACCTCTTGGCATGCTGATAGTCATCACGTGCCTGAGCCAAGTCGCCCAAGCCAAGACTTTGAAACAAGCTGGTGCATGGTGCGTGGAAAAATCCAGAAGAGTTGCATGGCAGTTTAGCCTTCCTATTTGAAATTGATCAAAGATGCTGAGCATCTGTTTGCGAAAAGGTGTGGCAGGTGTGGCCACCAAATGAATTAAACTGCCTGTACTTTCAAGCGTTTGTTCTTGAAGCCATGGCTTCATCAACAAATCTTTGTTTACAAAGCTTTGTTTTCTTAGATCTTATACATTCTTATACGGGTCTTGCCTTTGCATGGCTAAAGTTCCCATTGTGTGCTTCCATGGGCCGAACAACTCTGGCCAAGTTGAATTGGATCGAGTCGCGCCAATGAATGAATGCGACACAGTAGCGAACCACTTGACGACTCAATCATTTGGTCTTGGTTGCACAAATGTGCACAATAATTTGTTATTCATATCATCTCAAGGCTCGCCTCTCGCTCCCCTGGTGGAGCCTCTTGGTCGTTGCCCATGGCATGGTGTGCCATCGCCCGCACCAAGTGCAACTCAGCATGCCCTGTGGTGAATCGTCCCTCAGCAAGCATTGTTTGCCGTCCAACTATGGCGAAACCCCTTTTGCTCCTGCTTTGTAAGTTTTAGTGAGCAATCACACAGCTATGCCTTATGATTCTCAACAGCACCATAGCCGTACAGTATATTCATGTATATTTATATACAGTATTCGCACTATAGTTACAATACTCAAAATGAAGATCAGATACGAATAGATGATAAGATGAGTATCAAAATGTATCAAAAATAGATTCAAATAGTCAGGTCGTGGAGTCGGTTGTGTGTTTTGAGTCTTTGGACATGGGATCCTGGCTAAGGAGTCGGTCGAGAGTTTCACCGCCTCCTCAGGCTTCTTCTCAGCAACGTGGATCCTCATGGCGCACCAAGGGAGTTTGTATATTATACAGATTGGAAATGATTGGAATATGTTGGAATATCTTTAGATGTCTTTGGAAAACTTCCCCCAGCTTTCAACATGTTCAACTGTTCAGCAAGAACCTCCCCTGCAAATGCATCGGAATGTTCCAATCATGATGTGACATGTCCAGTCATGTCCCGAACCCAGATTCAAGAGATCCAAAACATTAGATGACACACGACAATCACGAACATCACGAACATCATGAACATCATGAAGCCAGGTATACCCAGGTCCTGGCCAAAGCTGTTGGCCATGAAGCCGAATCCACGTCGAGGCTCTGCAACTTGCTGAAGAGCTCTTTGGCCTAGCGCCAGCGTCGCAACATGTTTTACAAATCTTCACAATCTTCACGCGTTGCGGATTGTGATGATTATTACTGGCACAAGAAGTTACACGTGCCTTCACGATTATCTTGACGTATTATCATGAGGGGTGTTGCCCTGAAAGATCTGAAAGATGGGGCTCCACTTCACCCATATAGAGTACGGCTGTTGGGATTTCAACTGTTTGGGTAGTTTTGGGCCCGTTCTCTCCAAGAATCCTTCGTTCTGCTGGATCTTTGATTCTGCTGGTTTTTTCCTGCACGTTTATCATGTTTCTGTGCTATCTAGATCCATTCAATATCATCCAATCTAATTTGTGGACCACAGGAGAGAGCAAATGGGAGCAAGGCAGGGTGCCTCCTGGTTGCGCCCTTCCTTCTGTGCCAGCTTAGCCGCTGATTGCAACTCAGAAATCTTTGCCGACCTGGCCAGCCAAATGAGGCGGCTATTGTGGCTCACTGAACCCAGCCCTGAAAATGGTTCCAAGATGTTCGACTGCAAGCGGGCACCTGAGACCTTGCACTACTCATTACAGCTTTTAGTGCAGAATGTTGCTGAAAATGCAAATGAGATTACAGAGTACCGTTGCCATGCTGTGAGTGGGAAACTTTTAGCACACCAATAGCCAATGACGCATTAACATTTCAATAAAAATGCTGATTAACATTTTTAAAAACATATTAAAGGAGCATGCAGACGAAACATGACAAATTAGAGACCCCTTTTTCTGGCCGTTGTCATTCACGTGGAGCTGTTCACAGAAAAGAACAATTGAAAATGAAAAAGGCGCAACAAAAATTGCAGAAGGATGCTGCAATTTCACCGATTTCACCGTACTGTTGCAACCCAAGAATGAAACAAATCGAACTAACATTCGCAGGCATCCCTGTGCAAGAATATACTATATAGATATTGCAAAATATTATAACATGTGTTAACTTACACTTGATCTCCACAAAATCCATGTGTTTAAGAAAAATCAAAAATGATTCCTTCGTGCCTCTCTTGCTCTTCACGCACGACAGCCTCGACTTCTAGAGTTTGGGACTCCTGGGCTATTTACAGAGCGACGGAGCAGTTTGGAGTCGAGCTTCTTTCAAACCCCAAGGTTTCTCGACTCTCAGCCACTACCACCTCAATTTCAATTGGTGTCTCAATGTCATTGCTGACAAGGTGGTCTGTGTATGTCTATGTCCTTTAATGTCTCAAACAGATTCTCAACCACAACTTGTATATAGATGTATATAATATTCGAAGGAAGTTTAGAAGTGAAACTTCCGACAATATGGGCAGTTGAAAAGCAGAGGTGAGAAGAGCCAAGATGTGAAGAGTTCAGCCATGAAGAAAGTCAGAAGATGAAGAAAGTCAGAAGAGAGAAGATGCAGATGC